>CM074315.1:5899620-5957120 GCA_037194245.1 Opsariichthys bidens | reverse complement strand
CATTAGTAAATCACGTTGCGTGATTCATTTAAATACTCTCCTCCCCTAAATTTTGCGGCTGTGAAAGGGAACCTCCTACAAATGCATATATGTAATAAGTTCAGCCTTAAAAACAACTCAGCACAGTCCAGCGCTAATTTTTCACTGCGTGTCTTTAGTAAGTCAAAGCATGCCTTCCTTAATATTCCTCAGAGTCAAAGCTAGTTCACAGTCTAGTAAATGTTGGCAACCTCTTTAGCTTATTCTTGACTTTGCCAATGAACACCGCATCGTGTGAAAGAAATTTTTCTTGCTTGCATCAACTGAAAACATGCAGGACACCACGAGACAGGAGGGACTAGACATTGAACTCATGTGGATTTGAATAAAACAGTAAATTGGTTTGATGCCGTGCCTAGTGTTTAGCCCTTCACAGTGGCTTATAGCAGACCGCCAGAAGGGGCATATTAAGTTAAGGCTACTTTTATTGTTAAACTAGTATTAAAATTAATTTTCCCCGCATTTATTTCATAGCGCATCACCACATAAACAACACGCTGCGACGATAGTAAAAGATTAGTTAGATTGACTACTCCTAGTTTAAATAACAACTTGTTTAACACAGAGTGCTTATCGATTTCACTATGGGCCACAAGAGAAATATTAAGAAAATAAATGAAATTCATCTGCCATCGTCTCTGAGAGAATATGTGCCATTAGTGCAGCATTAGATTTTATCATTTTTTTCATCATTTAGCAGATGCTTTTATCCATAGCAACGTACAAGGGGAGCAATTAGGGGTTAGGAGTCTTGCTCAAGGTCACTTTAGTCATGGTATTGAAGGTGGAGAGAGTGCTGTTCATTCACAATCCCCACTTTCAATTCCTGCCG
Source organism: Opsariichthys bidens (assembly GCA_037194245.1). Classification (NCBI taxonomy): domain Eukaryota; kingdom Metazoa; phylum Chordata; class Actinopteri; order Cypriniformes; family Xenocyprididae; genus Opsariichthys; species Opsariichthys bidens. The sequence continues at coordinate 5,956,249 of CM074315.1, read as the reverse complement.
GCGTGGGAATCGAACCAACAACCTTCAGATTACAAGCCCGACTCCCTCACCACTAGGCCACGACTACCCTTAGATGGTCAGTTTTTACTTTCAGTTTCTGTAGTGTAGTAAGTGACTTGCATTTGAGACTTCTTCACTGACATAATTGTCATGAAAATTTTGCTCATTGCTTGTGTGATATCCACTGGCTCGCCCTCATGGTTAAAACTGGAAATGTTCATAAATTTCAAATTTTCAATAGTTATAGTTGCTATTTCTGTGAATAATATGCTAATGCAGATACAAAGAGACTTGGTCCCCCACACACCTCAAGAGTCAAAAGTTGCCCATGTCTAGCAGGGATGTAATTTCACAAATGTATTGGCTTATTGCAAAGGTGGCGTTTTATCACAACAACACACAGAAATTTACTAAGCTCTTCAGTACGACAAATCTTTTCACTTATCTTTGCAAACTGCATGGCTAAGTTAAAAAACCCACTTAGTTATAACTGTAAAGTTATTATGACTCTGCGGAACACAAAAGAAGACATTTTTGTCCCTAGAATGATAGTGGGGTCCAAAATAACATAACATTGTACCCTATTGACTTGCATTATATGGAGGCATTATTGAGGCATTTTTAAATATCATATTTTCTGTTCCACAGAAGAAAAAAGGTTTGGAACGTGATGATGGCTGCTGGGCTTTCTTTCAAGATTCCTGATTTATTGACTGTTGTGGTTAGGAGTTTTGTCAGCAGAACAGCTGTAGCTAATTGATCTTGTAAATTTTGGACTGAACTAGCAATACCAATCAACAAGACCCAGAACACATCTGTTGTAAATCTTGGTTGCACTTAGTGTCTTCTTATGGTTAAAGGTGCTCTTACACTTGTACTTGGCTCACTCATATTCTTGGTGTTTAATGTTAAACCGTCTTGTTCTTGTTTTTCTGGGACATGTCACTGAAATGATCATCCAAGCAAGTACTATAAAAGTCTATACAATCCAGGCATACTGCATAATATTGCAAGTAAGGCAAAGCAATCGCACACCTGTAGAGGTCAAGTCAAGTCATCTTTATTTATATAGCGCTTTTTACAATGCAAATTGTGGCAAAGCAGCTTTACATTAATAAGAAAATGGTGTCATTGTGCAGCTTATTCTATATATTATTGATTCATTCCGTTGCAAATATCAATAGTTATTAGTCTAGTTAATTTATGTATATCAGCACTGCAGAAAACAGTGACGTAATCGTCCGGCTCAGCTCAGTTCACATACAACGGCGCCAATGCAGGCATATCAAAAACACTGCTGAATATCAAGCAAGTGTCCCCGACTTAAGCAAGCCAAAAGCAACAGCGGTAAGAGGAGAGGTGCAAGTTGAAGGAAAAAACCATGGCCTAATTGAAGGACAACTGCACACTCACTGATTGTAAATATTATATCATACCATGACAAAGTCTACAAGCCAAAACGTTGGTAAATAAATAGATGCTTAAGTGAGTGTGCAGTTGTTCTCCTTCAATTGGGCCATACTGCACAATAGTGTCACATTCTCTGCCGGACATAACCAAGGAGCTGCTGAAAGGATGCAGCCATGCAGATGCACCATGTAATCCAAATGGCATCACTGTAGAGTTGAATAAATCCCGTAGAACAAAATGTTGAGCAGCGTTAGTACTGGTTTGCAGACTTATACTTCAGTAGTAATACTAAAACAACGTGATTTATAGCACAGTTTTTTAAAAGGAATTTATTGGTATAATTTTATTGAATAAAAAACTGAATTGACCATTCGTGAAGACCCGCCCGGACAAGCCATTCGCTCTCACATCATGTTCTCACACTGTAAAAAATACATCGCAGAGCAATGAACCCGACAACCTGTCGACAGACAAGATAGAGCAGGTTACTTTTGATATGTAACAGTTTTATATTTCAAATATTGTAATTTTTTAAAGAAGTTTAAACACTAAATAGCGTCTAGTGTGTCTTTAATGTGTCATGACAGTAGCTCCTCGTGAAGCGATCATCTCTTCATACTAGTTCATTTATAGCATCAAATAAACATGAATGAACATCAGAAGGAATGCTGTTTCAAGCGCAGAAAGACGTGAGTACACACAATTTTTTAAGTTCAAGTTCACCAACGTTGATCTACTCCCTTGACTGCTTTGTCAGACAAAATGACGGATTCGGCCATGATTGGTTAGATCACCTGTCAATCAAACTGTTTGGGTTAATTGTCTGTTGAGCACAACAGTGCTTCAGCCGACCGGAGTTTGAGCCCAAATTGTGATCCTTTGCCGATTCCTGTTCCCCTCGTTCGTCTCTTATCACTTCCTGTCATTGCTTCTACTCTCTTAACATAAAAAAGACATAATGGAAATTTGAAACAAAAACGTTCTGCACTCTAAATGAATGTCTTTTTAAAATGGTTCAATAGTTTTATGTTTCATGTATTTATTATACATATTTTATTATTATATTATTAGTATTATTATTATTATAAATTTTAGGAGTATATACTAGGATATCCTGGATGATATTTCAGGGGGTTTTTTTCGGGGGGTTTTTGTGAGGTATTTCACTACCTAATTACTTAAAAGGATAGTTAAAAAAAAGTTCACTCACTCTCATTTAGAAACCTGTACTGTATGACTTTCTTTCTTCTGTTGAACACAAAGACAAATGTTGGCAACTAAAATGTTTCTGTCCCTATCGACTTCCATTGTATGAACTAAAAATACAATGGAAGTCAATGGGAATAAAAACTGGTTATTAACTTTCTTTAAAATATCTTCTTTTGTGTTTGACTGTGCTTATTGGAAATTTCCAGCAGAAATGCATACATATACAGTTCAATAATATTTTGTTTTACTTTGATATTATAACAATTTTCAAAAATCTATGTAACAACATATATGTAAACTGCTGTATTACATCTATGAAGCTTAAAGCTTTAATAAAAAATGAAAGCAATAGAGGAAATGCAAATCTAATTTATATCTTTTAGCTTAAATTTGAGTGCAAAGAGCAAATACTTCAAATATGTCTCCTTCAAGTGAAATTTGAATGCAGAACATAAACTTTAGTGCAGTACTATTCTAAAAGAATCTGTGTATGGATTCAAGTAAATAATTTATGTAATTCACCATTGCCAAAACGGGCTGGAATACTTCTAGGAGAATATGGGAATGAATATTGACTTCAAAGTAAAGAACAGAATTTCCAGACTATTGCACAGCAAACAAATCACATTAATTACATCACTTGTTGATTGCATCAGAATGGAATCTTCAATCCAATACAATCTTGGCACAGTGGTTTCTGTAGGGCAGGGGATGCCATGTGCTTACCTATATTTAGGTTCAAGAGGAAAGAGGACTGGCCATAAAGAGCAAATGAATTGGAAAAGAACTGTTCAACCGATCATGTGCTCTGGGGGCTCAGTAATTCACTTTTTTTGTTTGTGTGAATTTCTCTCACTTATGCCAGTTTTAAACCCTGAAACATATTAAGTTTGACATCCTTGTCTTTTTGGTGTCCTCTTTGATGTCCTCTTTAAGGGTCATCAGGACTTCTGTGTGCTGCAGGGGAGCAAAATAGAGCAAAATCATAATATGAAATATGAGACATTCCTATAAAACATTGCCAAGTTATTACTTTCTGTATTTCTCTCTCTCTCTCTACACTCTCAGAAAAAAAGGTTCAGTGGGTTTCTATACAGAACCCTCGGGTTCTTGACTCAATTTTAAAGAACCCTTTATGCCAAAAAGGTTCTATATAAGGAGAAATGTCTTAAATGATAAAACAATATTTTCATGTTAACAGGTCATTTCATTTTTTTCTACTGATAAAGTATATTTATACGAGTAATTTAACTCTTAATTAAATATGAATTAAAAACATAATTAATTCAAACTAAATCCACAAAACGACCCTATGATGGGAACCCCTATTTGAAGCCCCTGACTGAACATTTTGCATTTGTTTATTTGGCAGACTCTTTAATCCAAAGCGACTCACAAGTGAGAAGTTGCCCTTGGTGGGGATTGAACTGGGGTCTCCAGTGTGTTAGAAGTGAGTGGTTACTCACTGAGCTAACTCCCCATTTTGAGATTTGCAATAGTCCCCTTTAGACATTCTGCTAACTATGAGTAATTGTGCCACTACATGTCAACTACCAGTCGTTAAAGGATTAGTAGGCTGTCTGATAGAGTGATAAAGGGAGCTTGAGGGTGAGTAAATGATGACAAATTTACATTTAATATCTGCTAACGCTTAATTTTGATGTTTCCAAGACAAATCCCTTTTAAAGTGTAACTTAGATGCTGCGTCATGGTGTTGATGCTATGGGAAAGCTTCCTGAGCCAGTATCTGAAGCGTGTGTGATACACGCAAATTTTGATTGGTTGCTGCAGTCAGGTGACATCACAAATGTGCCGACAGGCTATAAAAGGCCCAATGACGGTTTTCGATAAGCAGGTGAAGGTTTCTCAAGATGCAGTCCTGGAGCTCTGCCACACCACAGCCTTGCTCTCCCTGATGCAGGAGTCATATTAAATGATGTTTTATTAACAAAGTTTGGGAGGGGCAGGTTCTGATAGTTAACCTAATTAGCACAAGTGGAGAGAGTATTCAGTTAATTGACTCAACCAATAATAAGAGGTATATATACAGCAGGCTTACCTCTTTTCATTTGACAGTTTATCAGCATCCCTCCACCACCTCATAGCGTCACTTCTAACTGTTCTTACCACAACCAGGGGGAGTACTCTGGGTTTGTTATAATGGAAGGAAAAAGCATAAAGGTGGACACCCATTCTCTGTCTTCTCTGCCAATACTTGGCCAGAAGTAGAAATGTGGAAGTTGTTCCATTCTCAGTACCCTGTCACCAGACTTTATGAAACTTTTGTAGTTTTCCTTGGGACTGTCTGGATAGCATTGCTTTGGCCTGCCCCCTTCCTTTGAGAGTTGTGAGCTGATCCAGCTAGCTCTGCCCTGGGTCATTTGGGCTTGGAGGGTATTGAGCATGCAATTAATATGAATTTGGGCAGACTCAAGGAGATAGTGGAAGACAGGGAGGCCTGGCATGCTGTACTTCATGGGGTCGCGAAGAGTCTGGCACGACCGGCTGACTGAACAACAACAACTGCCATCAGAATCAAGCTGAGTCCTGGGATCAAGTCCTGGGATTTCAACCTCTTCTGTTCCACTGGTCTGGCAAACCCACAGAATTACCAGCCATCAATGGTTGGCATCGACGGAGTGAAGAGGTTTGGGAAAAAGCTCATGTCTCCAGCAAGCAAAAGGAACAAGTTGACCGGCATCGCCACCCTAGCCCAAACTACCTTCCTGGTTATTGGGTGTGGCTATCAACCCAGGATCTTCGTCTCCATCTACCCCGCAAGAAACAGTCCCAGGTGTATGGATCCCTTCAAAATTACAAGAGACAGATTACACCTGTTGTATTTCCCCCATCTTTCATGTCTCTCTACACAAACCCACAATGGGCCTGAAGGAAGAGGAGGACAGTGACACACCAGAACCCCAGCTGATCCTGGACTCTCTTGTACGAGAACTCCTGGACTCGAGACGTCCAGGGCGTCTACTCCAATATCTGGTGGATTGGGAGGGGTATGTTCTGGAAGAACGGTCCTGGGTCAATGCTGAGGTCAACCTCAACCCCACACTCAATGAATTTCATAGGTCTGGAAAGACTTGCCCATCTGCCACAACGAAGACCCCGACATTGAATACCTCGCACCAGGATTCCCTCACGGCGGGGACTCTGTCACAAACGTCCTGAGAATCCTCCCTCTCTCCTGCAGAGGAATCCCTCAACTAAGTGTTATGACTCAACTGAGACATATCCTAGACTACATTTCCCAGAACCCCATACCTGGACTGATTTCCACACACCTGTTTTCTATTCATTGGCCTATTTAAGCTTAAGTATTCCCTACACTCTGTGCAAAGTCTTGTTTTGCTTTGGCAGACATTTCTGAGTGTTTAGTTTTCCTTGTTTATCATTTCTGTGTTGTGACACATGGACTGTTTATTCGATTATGATTCTCTGCTCCCAGCCTTGTTGACCTTTCTAATGTTTGCCCACACTCTCTGACACTGATTCTTTGCTGTCTGCCCTTTGCCTGTGTCCAACTACGATTATTGTTCTCCCCTCGTTGATTTCCTTTACCGGTTGCCAACCCTCAAGTGTCTGTTTGATTTTTCTGTTTTAACTAATATAGTTGCATATGTACTATACACTGCTATGGTGGAGCCGTTGCTTAGCCCACATCTGCACTTTACTGGAGCTACCTCAGCAATTTTAGAAGCACCCTCAGTGATTTGACTCTGGAACTGGATCAGGACAAATCACCTTCAACTCCAGATCACCTTCAACTCAGCCTTGCCAAGACAAAACTGCTTGTGGATTCGGCTTATGTGCCCTCCAGAAGCTTGCAATCTGCAACTGTATATCCCAAAGATGGCACCATTTTCACACACCTTTACCTGGACTAATCCCTGCTGGTGGAAGAATGACCTGCCTAACTCTACCTGAGAAGCTGAGTGTTACATGTTTATCTGTTCTGGACTCTTTGTTTTCATTGTTCCACATGTGCTTCGTGTTTTGGTTCTGTTCCCGCCACTCATTTTATCATATCATATTCAGCTGTGTCTCTCCCATTGTGTATATATTCCCTGTGTTTCCCTCAGTCTTGGTCCGATCTCGTTTGTGTGTGCGTGTAAATGTTTCCTGTTCTTTGTAACTCCCCTGCATCTCGATTAAAGACTTCATTATACTTTATTCCTGTCTCCGCGCCTCCTTGGACACGTCACGTAACACTGAGCCATTTTCAAAAAAAAAAAAAATCGCTTGACTGGGCTAGACTCACTGGGACGTGTCACAGCACTTTCATATTGTTGCACTTTTGTTGGTTTAACTTCTATTGTTCTCCTCATTTGTAAGTTGTTTTGCTAAATGATTAAATGTTAATGTAAATGTAAAATGTAGTATGTGCATATAAAATACAACATATAAACAATATATACTTATAATATCACTGTAACAGAGTACATTACAAACATAGCCTGAAGCTATGTAATTGTCAAAACCCAAAAAAATATTTCTGGCTCAAATTTAATATAACAAACATTAGAATACAAGAGCGCACAACAGACTGAAAGCCATGAGAAAGTGAAAAACATGGATGAATTTGACAATGAAGAAGGGAATTATAGTGGCAGAGAAAGAGAATAAGAGAACGGGAGGCCAAGAAGGAGAGATAAGCAGACCTGTTGGTGATGTCTTCAGATGGGGTTTCAGGGTGCTGATGGTCACAGCTGACTGACTTCACTACAGACTAAAAATCTCCTGAGTCCAATATCTCTCTACAGCCCGCTAATAGAGACTGTCACTCAAAGTACAGACAAGCAGCACACACACATAATCATACTTTCTCTCTCTCTCTCACACACACACACACACCGAGATCCTCCCCATAAATCAATGCCTCACAAGTGAACGTGAGAGGAATATGAAGCCGGACTGACTCATTCACCTCAGGTTTAGACACAGCAGGAAGATGACAGCAGTCTGACCTATAGCCAATGAAACACTCATGGGTCAATGTCACCATAATTCAACAAATTCAATCTTAAATCCCTATTTCATGTTCTGGCTGCTTCATCACTCTGTAATTCACCAGACGTTAAACGGGGAATATTTTTAGCGTCAAGATGTTCAGCTCATGTCATACTTCATCTAATGCAACATATATTGTCTTCACATGATTCTTAATACGCTTTGAGTGGATGGAATGTGGAACGTAGATCAGAGTAAGTAGCTACTTAATCACCTTAACTCTGCTTTAAGAAGTGTGTAGGCATTTTGCTAGCTGACAGTTATTGCAGAACAGGGATAATTGGATGTCAGAAGTAACTTTCAGGATGGAGGACAAATTAAACCTAGAAATATGAAATTATGCCTTATAAGTAGCCTATAAGTGCACTGTGGATTATTAGAGATGCTTGCTAAGGCAACCATCTGTTTTACCATTGCTCTGGGATTTTGAACAAACCACTAACCCTAAGTATCAAGCTTAGTGCAACAGAGATGAAAGATAACTCAAAGCAACTTACCTTGCAATAATTAAATGAAGTAAATTAAAGTATAGGGACCTGAGCCATATCTACACTGTTAAAAAATTACTGTAAATTTTTACAGTATAATACTGGCAGCAGGGTTGCCAGCCAGTTGCTGTAAAATTTACAGTAGTGTTACTGTAATTTACAGAATTTCCCTGTATTCTCTGATTACAGTAAATAACTGTATTTTTTAAATTATGAAGGGTCAATTTACAGCAATATTCTGTAAATTTGAGTCAAACCAACACGTGACCCCAGAATGCATTGCAGTTTACAGCAATATGCTGTATTATTAAAAAACAGCCAGCGGCTGTAAAATAATGCTGTAATTTTTTACAGTAATACATTACAGTGCACTGTTAAAAAATTACTGTAAATTTTACAGTATAATATTGGCAGCAGGGTTACCAGCCAGTTACTGTAAAAATTTACTGTAGTGTTACTGTAATTTAATTTACAGAATTTCCCTGTATTCTCTGATTACAGTAAATAACTGTATTTTTTTTAATTATGAAGGGTCAATTTACAGCAATATTCTGTGAATTTGAGTCAAACCAACACGTGACCCCAGAATGCATTGCAGTTTACAGCAATATGCTGTATTATTAAAAAACAGCCAGCGGCTGTAAAATAATGCTGTAATTTTTTACAGTAATACATTACAGTGCACTGTTAAAAAATTACTGTAAATTTTACAGTATAATATTGGCAGCAGGGTTACCAGCCAGTTACTGTAAAAATTTACTGTAGTGTTACTGTAATTTAATTTACAGAATTTCCCTGTATTCTCTGATTACAGTAAATAACTGTATTTTTTTTAATTATGAAGGGTCAATTTACAGCAATATTCTGTGAATTTGAGTCAAACCAACACGTGACCCCAGAATGCATTGCAGTTTACAGCAATATGCTGTATTATTAAAAAACAGCCAGCGGCTGTAAAATAATGCTGTAATTTTTTACAGTAATACATTACAGTGCACTGTTAAAAAATTACTGTAAATTTTACAGTATAATATTGGCAGCAGGGTTACCAGCCAGTTACTGTAAAAATTTACTGTAGTGTTACTGTAATTTAATTTACAGAATTTCCCTGTATTCTCTGATTACAGTAAATAACTGTATTTTTTTTAATTATGAAGGGTCAATTTACAGCAATATTCTGTGAATTTGAGTCAAACCAACACGTGACCCCAGAATGCATTGCAGTTTACAGCAATATGCTGTATTATTAAAAAACAGCCAGCGGCTGTAAAATAATGCTGTAATTTTTTACAGTAATACATTACAGTGCACTGTTAAAAAATTACTGTAAATTTTACAGTATAATATTGGCAGCAGGGTTACCAGCCAGTTACTGTAAAAATTTACTGTAGTGTTACTGTAATTTAATTTACAGAATTTCCCTGTATTCTCTGATTACAGTAAATAACTGTATTTTTTTTAATTATGAAGGGTCAATTTACAGCAATATTCTGTGAATTTGAGTCAAACCAACACGTGACCCCAGAATGCATTGCAGTTTACAGCAATATGCTGTATTATTAAAAAACAGCCAGCGGCTGTAAAATAATGCTGTAATTTTTTACAGTAATACATTACAGTGCACTGTTAAAAAATTACTGTAAATTTTACAGTATAATATTGGCAGCAGGGTTACCTGCCAGTTACTGTAAAAATTTACTGTAGTGTTACTGTAATTTAATTTACAGAATTTCCCTGTATTCTCTGATTACAATAAATAACTGTATTTTTTTTAATTATGAAGGGTCAATTTACAGCAATATTCTGTGAATTTGAGTCAAACCAACACGTGACCCCAGAATGCATTGCAGTTTACAGCAATATGCTGTATTATTAAAAAACAGCCAGCGGCTGTAAAATAATGCTGTAATTTTTTACAGTAATTCATTACAGTGTAGAGACTAGAACATCATAGAAATATGAGTTGTTTATCCCTAAAAACCCTGAACAAGATGACATCTATAAAAAAGACAGTTTAAATCAAATGTTTTTAGTCACTAATACAATTATGTGTGTTTCACAGCCAGGCATTGACCCTTTAAAGTCACCGTGGCTTAATAAAATCAATGAAAAAATGACACAATGATTTTTTATAGAATATTGCTGTTTATTTTAAATGATTTATTTGAGCATATCAACACTATTATTATTTTTTTAATTCATGTGCCCTCAAAATAACTTCCCCTCCCTCTTGCGACATCTCTTCTCTGATGACGTGTTTACTGGTGTGAGGGCGGGACAACCTGTCACTCACTTGAGATCCACCAATAGCAAACCACAACGATCCAATCAATTACTGATGGACAAAATCAAGTCCTGCCATAAATTTTACTTGTGCAAGAAGCCGTTTTACTCTGATATACTGTACGTGTTTCATGCCGACTTTAAAATAAGCTTTTACATTAACATTACTCAATAGCTAATACTTGCAATACTGACTTTTTTTCTTGCAATTGTGAATTTAGTATGTGAGCTTATATCTCATAATTCTTACTTTTCTCAATATTTTCAGTTTATATCTCCTATTTTTGATTTTTCTCAATATTGCGATTTGATTTCATAATTTTGGCTTTTCTCAATATTGCAAGTTTATATCTCATAATTCTGACTTTTCTCAATATTACAAGTCTTTATAACTCGCAATTGCAACTTTATCTCACGCAATTCTGAGGGAAAAAGTCAGAATTGTGAGATAAAAACTTGTGTTTGTTCACACTTATTAGTATTCCAAAGTATTCTAAAGTATTTAGATGAAGTTTCTAAACTTGAGTAATGTAACGAAATACGTTACAAATGACTTTTTAAAGGATGTATTTTGTAATCTGCAGTGAAATACATTTTTAAAGTAACCCACCCAGCCCTGCGTATCACTGAGAAACTTGTTCTGCGATAGAGGTTCGCTTTGAATAACTAGTTCTTCCAATATTCCGTGCTCAGATTGATCGACGCCATTACTGTCTTTATGAAATGTCAGGACACATGTACAACAGAACATGCCATCTGGCCAATTAGAGCAGAGCAGGCACACGGAAAGGAGGGATTTAGAGAGACTGAAGCATCGGATGAGCCCTTTGAGAATCAGTGAAAAATGTGATAATTTGCCATGTAAATTATGATCTTTGATGCACCTGAAAAAAATGCCTAATAGCACACATTACATTTTTTTTGTAATTACACAGAAAATATTTTAAAATTGCAATTATTTGACAATATGATGAACAATGTGATTTTACAGAGTATAACCCTAGGTTAAACCAAGGTTACAGCTTGTCACTGATTTGTTAGCAGTCGGCAAAACGAGCCCATGCATCCTCATGAGGCACGCTTCATCATGCGAAACAACTGTCCTTTTAAATTTATGATGTAACGAGATGATGATGATGAGGACAAATGATTTGTTCTCCTCTCTTTCTCTCCCCGCCCCTCGTGCAAAGAGAAAATCTTGCATTTTCATACGAATTAGGGACGTGCATTCCCACAAAGCTCACAAACACATACACGCTCAAGAGCGGGAGCCTAAGCGTGTGTGCTGAAGCGAAGACAGCTGAGCTGAGAGATACACACGCCAACATGCATTTGCAATTCGTGCAAAAGTGTCGCTGGGAGTCACTGGGAAGCTCCACAACAGCTGGTGTGACAAATCTCTGCAGACGCCCCAAACTCATTCACTACAGCTGCCCTCAGGGCAACAACAACAACTAGAACAACAACAAATACATTGCTGCTTAGCATTTTTTCAACAAATTCAACTTCATATCTAGGAACTATAGAGACATTAAAGGGATAGTTCACCCAAAAATTTAAATTATCTTATTACTTACCCCCCTCAAGCCATCCTTGGTGTATATCTTTTTTCACCCAAACCCAATCGGAGTTAAATTAAAAAATATCCTGGCTCTTCCAAGCTCAGTAATGGTAGTGAAGGGGGCTTGAGATTTCGAAGCCCCAAAAAGTGCATCCATCCATCATAAAAGTAATCCATACAGCTCTTTATGGGTTAATAAATGCCTTCTGAAGTGAAGCAATGGATTTTTGTGAGAAAAAAATATTAATTACTTTATTAACTATAGCTTCCGGCAGACGGCCATACGCATCGCTTTCCAGGCGAAAGAATGAACTCTGGGATGCAACGATGAACGCGGAAGCCCAGAGGATAGAGCAAAACAAAACACCGGTCACGAATTAGAAGTCTAAAATGAGAATGAGAATGTTGTGGGATTTTGATATAAGAGAAGAGGAGCTTGAGTTTGTTGAACCGAGAGTCGTCTAAGCTTACGATACTCCTAAATCTTACGTTGTGTCAGAAAAAGAAGTACACCTCTGCATACTTTTAAACAGAGTATTTATTATGGAAATAATATACTTAAATGCAAACTGGGAGACTATTATTGCAATTGAAAATACATCATTATTTAAATTAGTTTTAAATGCAATTTTGTTAAAATCCAAAAAATGAACTCACCCTCATGTTGTTCCAATATTTTGGTCAAATGTTCATTAGTTAATGTATTAACTAACATGAACTAACCGTGAGCAATACATCTGTTACTGTATTTACTAATCTTCATTAATGTCAATTAACGAAAATACAGTTGTTCATTGTTTAATAATGTATTAGTAAATGTTGAAATTAACATTACCAAAGATTAATAATGCCGTAGAAGTGCAGTTCATTATTAGTTCATGTTAATTACTTTATTTAACTATAATGAACCTTATTAAGTGAGGTTTCAGCTACATAAAGAGCACTTTGATGCACTGTTAAAAAATTACTGTAAATTTTACAGTATAATACTGGCAGCAGGGTTGCCAGCCAGTTACTGTAAAATTTGCAGTAGTGTTACTGTCATTTAATTTACAGAATTTCCCTGTATTCTCTGATTACAGTAAATAACTGTATTTTTTTTAAATGACGAAGGGTCAATTTACAGCAATATTCTGTGAATTTGAGTCAAACCAACACGTGACCCCAGAATGCAGTTTACAGCAATATGCTGTATTATTAAAAAAACAGCCAGTGGCTGTAAAATAATGCTGTAATTTTTTACAGTAATTCACTGTTATAAAATTACTGTAAATTTTACAGTATAATACTGTAATACTGCCAGCCAGTTACTGTAAAATTTACAGTAGTGTTACTGTAATTTAATTTACAGAATTTCCCTGTATTCTCTGATTACGGTAAATAACTATATTTTTTTAAATTACAAAGGGTCAATTTACAGCAATATTCTGTGAATTTGAGTCAAACCAACACGTGACCCCAGAATGCAGTTTACAGCAATATGCTGTATTATTAAAAAACAGCCAGTGGCTGTAAAATAATGCTGTAATTTTTACAGTAATTAATTACAGTGTGCTTCAAAAAGTTACAAAACTAACCCTTATGAATTGTGCAGCTTAGTCCAAATTGTCTGAAGAGACCCAAATTTAATTTGGTGGCCATTTTCATTCTGTCTTGACTGCAGTTCTGAAAAGGCAATGCATGTATTTGCTCATGAAGCCATTTAATAAGAGAGAGGAAGACCTAATCTGTAGCTAATTATCAGAAGTACAGAATCTCAAGGTGTTCTGCCATTGGTTTAGGATGGCAGGGTTAGTCGATGCAGCAAAGCATACGGAATTGCTACATCTGTTTGGTTATGTAACCTAATTTAGATGAATATGCACAAAGTGCTGCACGCTTATTTAGCTAGCCTGTCAAGCCGCATAATGTCATTGTGTGTGTATTGTGTGGCCCTTAAGACATCTGCATCACTGAAGGCTGCAAAAGGCGTCCTACTCGAATAACCCCCTCAAACGCTTACTTTCTGTCTCTGTTTTGTTGCCCACTCTATTCTTTGGCACTATGTTAGCAGATCTGTGTAACGCATTAACTGCTCAGCACTAAATGATCTTGTGTCTCAGTTCACAGCTTAAATGGCAGTTCATTGAAAACACACACGGCATGTTGTCGCACTATAAAAAAATGTGAGTGATATGAGACAGAAATACCAAAACATTTTTGGCCAACAAATATTTTAGTTAATAAGTGTTTAAGTGTTTCAATTTGTAAGACTTGCCCTGACCTGACATTTATGATAAATGCACTCGCAGTTTCATTTGAACTTCAACTTCATTATATATATATATAATTATAAATGTTATGTTAAAAAATTATAAATATTATTATCATTTAAAATACCTTTTTTCTATTTTAATATATTTTAAAATGTAATTTATTCCTGTGATGGCAAGCTGAATTTTCAGCGTCATTACTCCAGTCTCACACGATCCTTCAGAAATCATTCTAATATATATGCTGATTTGTTGCTTAAGAAATACACTGTAATGAATTACTGTAAAAATTACAGCATTATTTTACAGCCGCTGGCTGTTTTTTAATAATACAGCATATTGCTGTAAACTGCAATGCATTCTGGGGTCACGTGTTGGTTTGACTCAAATTTACAGAATATTGCTGTAAATTGACCCTTCGTAATTTAAAAAATACAGTTATTTACTGTAATCAGAGAATACAGGGAAATTCTGTAAATTACATTACTGTAAATTTTACAGTAACTGGCTGGCAACCCTGCTGCCAGTATTATACTGTAAAATTTACAGTAATTTTTTAACAGTGTATTTCATGTTTTCAAGATTGTTTGATAATGGAAAGCTCAAAAGAGCAGCATTTATTTGAAATCGTTTGCAACATTATAAATGTCTTTACTGACACTTTTGATTAATTTAATAAAATTAAAGTACCAGTTTTGTACATCTACATTTTTAACTCCATCATTTCCAAAACAAAATGCTATTAAACAGAATACATCATTTGATATTGTGAGTAAAAGAAATCTATACAAATATAAAAATAACACTATGATTGTAAGTTTCATTTCGATAACGAAAAGTTTTTCCTTTGCGTTTTTCAAATACAGGCTATAATCCCCATTCACATGGATTCATGTATTATGCTATAGTTGGCAATGTCACTTTTTACAAAAACACTACGCACCTATAGACTGAACACGTAATACGCGTGCTTCACTGTTTTCACGAATTCGCATTTTTGTAGTTTACATTATAGAAGATAATGCTATTGTTTTCAAAAACTTGCTCTTTCATGTCCCCAAAATGCCGATGTCATGTAAATGAACAACCAAAGTGCATAAAAAGTTTCCTGCTTTTAGCTAAAAACAGTAAAACTCAAAACATTTAACTAAATTAACTTTTTTTTTTAAGTTAGTAAAACTTGACGAGTGGGGTGGGGCTGAGAGCCGCGGAAGCGGAATGTCAGATAGCAAATACCACATGATATTATAACTATTCAAGAGATTGTCATTATATACTTGCATGTATATAATCAAGCAATACTGTGTTATATGTGGTCTTAAAAGTTTTGCAACCCAACATAACAACATTAAACTCTTATGTCTCCCTATGTTAATCTTGTGTAAAAAGAAAAAATAACACTTAATTTCCACATTTATTTATATAGTCTGAGGCAAATCATGCTGGGAATTCGAAATCTGCTTCAACTCAACTCAATCATATTAAGTTTAGCTTACTACAATGAAATTTTGAGTTCACACAACTTTTTTTCAAAAACAATGAATTATTATTTAATTAACTTCATCGAAAATAAAATTACAATCCACCTGCATGTATGTATATGTCCACTGTTAAAATAGTGAAAGTGTGAGTGTTTTGAAAGTATCACTTTAGTGCCCTTTACTGGAAAAAAACCCATTTATACAAGTAAATAACGGTAAACCTGCAATTGTACTTTAAAAAAGGCAATTCCAAACCAATTGTAAACTAACAGGTAAGTTAGAGATGAGTTTGTCACTGCATTACATTTAGAACAGCTTTTGTTTTAGGATTCATATTTTCTGTAGTCATGTTCTGTTTCAGAATTCAGATATTACACTTTAAATGGTCCTTTGTTATTATGAACTTTTGGATTAGATTTATTTCTCACAGCCATTCAAGAAGCATTTTAAGATATGGATAATGAAAGTATTGCATGTAGAGAAAGACCTCTTTATTAGAGCTTTACAAAAAACCCATTCAGTTCCAAATTTTTGCTAACCAGTGTGGAACATTGGTTTGTTTTTTCACGAGCAGCACGCTGCTAAAGTCCAAGCAGGTGCGATTCCCAGAAAAAGTGAAGCGGAAACAGCTTTAATGAACCTTGGAAAGAAAATCATTCATTATTCTTGGATTGTGCATGAATATGAGTTCAAAATTCAAATCTTGCATTTACTCTGACATGAGCAATATATATATATATATAGTATATACAATATATATATATATATACAATATATATATATATATATATATATATATATATATATATATATATATATATATATAAATTAAATGAAAATGTTAATGCCAAATTTCAAATTGACCCACTTAAATATATATATATATATATATATATATATATATATACATTTTTTTTTTTTTTAAGTGGGTCAATTTGAAATTTGTCATTAACATTTTCATTTAATTTATAGATGACGGATATTTATAATATTTGTATTGTGTGTCCCAGGATTATTAACTAAAACCCATAAAAAAACACATTTTTGCTACTTTAAATAAAATAAACGTTCATTGATATACAATAAGAAACACTACTTATTTGACTTCAGCTAGTTGTCAATGAAACATTTTCATTTAACTTGATATACTAAAATAACTAAAAATAAAAATAAAGTTTAATAAAAAACCACAGACATTTAAAAAACTAATAAAAAGACAAAAATACAACAAAATTACAATGACAACTATAATAGTATCTCAATAATACTAAAATAACACTGTGTGAACAGCGTATTGCCGACTAAAGATCAGCAACCATTTAACTTTCATTTCTAGATGTTACAGGAACCGCAAGATGCAGCTATGTGTTGCTAGAATAAACTTTTATTTACAAATTGACTATTGTATGACATGTAAACATTTCTTTGCACAGTGCATTCCAAAGCTTAATCATGATAAAAGCCAGTGTTATGATCTTTATTGCAATCTTATTTACAGAATATACACACAGCAAGAGACAGTTCACCTCAAAATAAAAATTCTGTCAGCATTTTCTCCCTTTCATGTCATTCCAAAAATTAGGACTGTCTTTCAGTTTGTCTCGTGTATACAATAATCAACATCAAATTGTCTAGTTGCGGCACAGGAGAAGATTTTCAGAGAACTTGACAGTCCCATTTACTTTCATCGCATGGAAACAAGCTGCACAAATATTCTGCTCAATATCAAAGTCATACAGGTTTGGAATGACGGGAGGGTGAGTAAATGACGACAGAATCCGAAAATTTGGGTGAACTGTCCCTTTAACAGATACACCTAACAGGAAAGCTAAACTTATAGTGACCGTGACACATTTTTGTTTAAACAAGATATGAGACATGTACAAGTGAGAAATATGCTTCACTTGTCCCAAAAACTGTTGATCACTACTGTAAGTGATAAATGTCATTCTGGGGTGATTTTGGGAGCAGATTAGCAATCCGGACGGAAAGAGTGATGGGTTAAGGCTAGGTTTACGGACAGGCTTAGCCTTTTGTAAATCTGCCCTCTGAGTAAAGATGACTCTACATACTGCCAGTGTGACATTAGTCAGAAATGAAAGCTCACAGCCTGAAAATATACAGGTTTTAAATCAAGGAGCAAAATTCAGTGCAACCGCTGAAGGAGGACTTTCAAAGATCCCGCAGGATGTAGCTGTTTTAAACCTGAACCCAGGCTAAGGATTAGACCATACTGAAATAAACAAGGAGTCATTTCGAATACCCGGCAAGGTCGCTCTCATTTTCCCAGACACCATCCGAGCTTGAAGGAATCTCACAAAATCGGTCAAGAACATTTCCAGGTCATGTTTCACCCAAACATCAAATGAAATCATTAATAAATGATCTTTTGTTTTAAGAAAATGAATGTGGCAAGCAACGCGGGGCCAAGAGCCATGGGAACGGAGCGAGTTTATGTTTAGTTTGTTATTAAAGTAATGTTTAATGTTCGCTGGGTCCCGCCTCCTTTTTCCCATATCAACAAACCTTACTGCAATGAACGATATGTAAGGTGTTTGGAATTGTGATTTCATTAGTTATGCACCCTACCCTGACAATTATCATAATTGTAATGGGTGACACTTTGTTCCAATTGTTCCACTTTAGAATTTCTATTTACTAAGTAACTTTGCAACACTATCAGTAGACTGGATTAGTTCAATTCTGAATTCAAATTTCCTGATAATTTACTCACTCCCATGTCATCCAAGACGTTTATTGCTTTCTTTGTTCAGTCGAAAAGAAATGATAGTTTTTGAACTAAACATTCCAGGATTTTTCTCTATATAGTGGACTTTAACGGCTTACCAATGAGTTTAAGGTCCAAATTCCATTTTCAATGCAATTGAAACAATCAATCATTTTCTTTGAAACATTAGAAAATATATATATATATATATATATATACTTTTTAACCACAAATGCTCATCTTGCACTAGCTCCGATGCGCATGCATTATGCAATCACGTTGGAAAGGTCACGTGGTGTAGACGGAAGTGACGTGGTAGTGCGAAAAACTCGATCTCATTTTCTCCTCCAACGTCAAAATTGTCCAACATCGGTATTTTCCTTTTTTTTTTGTAAAGGCCGTCTGGCTTAGCCTTTCACAACAGACTATCCAGACCTTTCCAACGTGAGTACGTACTGTGTGGCGCATCGCAGATCTTGTGCAAGATGAGCATTTGTGGTTAAAAAGTATTTTTTTTTTTTTAGAAAATAGCTGATAATTTCTCTAGACTTCTACATGCTTTGTAAGTGGGCAAACCTGCAAAATCGGCAGTGTATCAAATTCTCCCCATTGTACGTATGCTGTTTTTGCCATTAACAGTAGGTAAATCAAGTATGGGACTTGATTTCAATAAATGTGTTTTTCACTCAACACCGTCAGATATAAAATACGTCAAATATTTACACATTTCCAATACAAATTACAAATCAGGCATTCAACTTTAAGAATAAGTTTTGAAGTGCTTTTCAAATGCTGTCAGCTTTGATGGTACATTTTGCATATTGCATATTTTGCATTACATAAAGAATTCATTTTGTTTGATGTCGCTTATTACTAATAGGCCATTCTTAAAAGGAGAGAAATTGCTAAAAAACAACAATTTGTGAATGAACTGACAAATCGTGGTTGACACAAAAATATCAACAGAATTACTTCACTCAGCAGGTGTGAGTTGACTTTGCCTAATTTTCAATCAGTAAGATAACCATATATGTTTAAAATGAACCAGATGTGTATATATATATATATATATATCATGTTATCTATATTGAGTAATGCACTAAGGGCACAGGGTTTTATGGGACTTTTCAAAAGTAATGGCAGATTAGAAATGGTGAGCTAGTTTTGCTGTAGTCTCACTGTGGTTTACTGATGAAAACAAAGATAAATGCTGCGTTGTTCCAGAAAGTCTTGTGATGTCATTTTCCCATATCCAGAAATGTCTTTCAGTTCATGTAAGGATCATGTGATTTTTTGTGAAAAAAAAAACAAACTAATATTGCATGCAAGTTTTAAATCATGTTTTTTTTTTTTGCATAACTGTTAGTGGTGTTTAACAACAGTATACATAGAGTATATATAAAACAGTGCATTGTGGAACTCACAGATAATTTTGTAGAAGCCAAAGACCATTTTTTTGAGAATGTTGATGTCAGTACAGCATATAGACGGTCTGAAACCCATGTCCTCCCCAGGGCTTTACTCCCCTAGCTGACCTTTGTCTTGCTTTCATTCGCTCTTTCTTTCGCCATAGAAAGCTTGGTGTTCTGGAAAAGGTTATAAAGTAATGGCAAACAAGAATCTCTTCTTCTTCTTTGTCACTGTTTCATTGAAAGATGAATGATTCACCTTCCTCTAATGTCACAAGATCTGATCAGGCAACAGCTCTGCTGTTTGTTAAACAAAGTCAGCCACTGTTTCTTGTTATGTTGGTGATGGTGCTAAGGAGAGATTTTCACACAAACATTTTTACGACCTATGATGGTTTTCAGTGGATAATAACTCTTATGAACCTCAGAATCTCTTGACGTGACCCTTCGCTAAGCTCCGCCCCCATGGTTCCTGTTGTTCTCTCAGACCAAATAAGTTTAATATTTGGTCTGAGAGATGAATATATTCATCTCAATTACAGTTGCACAGTTTGCGCAAGTATGCGATTTAAAATCAGCCAACACTGCTTATAGGCACTCTGTTGTGGATATACGTATTTTTTTAGTCACATGACCTGTAAAAACCATGTGACTAACCGCTATGGAGCAGCAGGTCATAATCGTGCTGGTTGGTTAATGACTTCACAGTTTGTGCTGATACTTTGGCTGGGTTTATTAAAAGAGAGCTGCTCGCGTTCACTGTAGACAGATTGTTAGCTGACTCAGTTGTTTATGACATATTGCATTACAGCTAAAAGTATTCCTGTATTTTTGCAGCAAACAGATTAAACATTTCTCCTTTTATTTTCGAGCACCAGCTTAGGAATTTCACCCTAACAGTAAAAAACAATTAATAGGGATTGTTGAATAAACAAAAATATGTAAATAGGAGGGAGTTTGTCAGCTGACCAATATAAAGAGCCTTAACAAAAAGATAAACTATCGATTACTAAATCCTAGATTGTTCTGTTAAGGTGAAATTTCTGTCATTAATTACTCTCATCAACCCGCAAGACCTTTTATTCATCTTTGGAACACAAATTAAGATATTTTTGATGAAATTCAAGGGCATCTACACGAGGTTGGACCTTTTGAGGTCCAGAAAGGTAGTAAAAACATGGTTTAAATAGTTAAAGTGACTAGCGTGGTTCAACCTTCATGTTATGAAGCGACGAGAGTACGTTTTGTGCGCAGAAATGACTTTATCTAACAACATGTTGTCATACGCAGTTGACGTAGTGAACGCAGTGCAGAGCTTCCGTGTTAAGGTCCAAACGCCTTCTCAGTATTGGCCGAAGCTGTATACTTGAGCAGCACGACGCACAGGGCTGGGTGGGTTACTTTTAAAATGTGTTTCACTACAGATTACAAAATACATGCTTTAACAAGTCATTTGTAACATATTTTGTTACATTACTCAAGTTTAGTAACTTCATCTAAATATTTTAGAATACTTTGGAATACTAATAAGTGTGGAACAAACACAGAAAAGGTCATTCAGACTTTTTCCCTCAGAATTGCGTGATATAAAGTTGCAATTGCGAATTATAAAGTCAGAATTATGAGATATAAACTCGCAATATTGATAAAAGTCAGAATTATGACATTTAACTCACAATATTGAGAAAAGTCAGAATTATGAGATATAAACTCACAATATTGAGAAAAGTCAGAATTATGAGATATAAACTCACGATATTGATAAAAGTCAGAATTATGAGATATAAACTCACAATATTGATAAAAGTCAGAATTATGAGATATAAACTCACAATATTGAGAAAAGTCAGAATTATGAGATATAAAACTCACAATATTGAAAAAAATGAGAATTATGAGATATAAACTGAAAATATTGAGAAAAGTCAGAATTATGACATTTAACTCACATACTGAATTTACAATTGCAAGAAAAAAAAATTAGTATTGCAAGTCTCACTTTATAACTTGCAATTCTGAGTTTAAATCTCCTAATTCTGAGAAAAAGAAGTCAGAATTGTGAAATGCAAACTCACAATTGTGAGGGAAAAAAAACAAAATTGTGAGAAAAAGTTGCAGTGACGAGTGAATTATAAAATGACTCACAAAACACGAAAACAGTCGAAAACATGAAACTTAACTCCTCTTTTTCAGACTGTCAGAGTCAGAGAATCACCAATCGCTGTTTAAATGACATTAAAACTCAAAGTAATCACTTTGGTAATCTAAAACACTTTTCAGATGTAACTGTAATCTGATTACCACCCATTTAAAATGGAACTGTAATGAAATACAGTGACTCAAATTTTGTATTTTAAATACGTAACTGAGTTACTTTTATTTCGTTACTCCCCAACCCTGACGACACATGCGTGTGATGCTGACGCAGGAGCCGGCCAATAATGAGCACTGCGTTCACTGCGTCCACTGCGAGTGACAACAGTTCAAATGTTCCATTGGAACACTGTAAAAAAAATCCAATAAAAAAATACAAACTTTCATTTAGTCAGGCACACTATTTATGTTTGACCAAACCGGAAGTGAATTTATTGACCATGCTCATGACACAGCTAGTCTTGATTTATTCATATTTTCACATATCATAGAGAATGCATTTATTAATATATAGGGCTAGTGCTGTTTGTTTTAAGAAAAGCTTGGTTAATCTGGCCAATAAAAGACTATTAAATAAATCTTCCTTTTAATTATACAAATTTGTAAATTTGATCCAATATTAGATAAATTCCAGAGATTGCTCCATAATGTTTTATGACATAACAAAGCCTTTACTGAAATCATGTGACTTTGGCAGTTTGATTAACAGCTCCTTAGTCAAAAATAAGTTTCACAAAGCAGTGTTTCAAAAGCGCATAGTCTGTTGTTTCATTGGAAGATCAAGTTAAGGTCAAAAATAAGTTTTAAAACACAAAACACACACATGGATGAATCTTTCACAATAACATCAATAACATGCATTTAGAAAAAAGAAAATAAATAGGCGTATTTTCATTTCATACCAACTTTAAGGTTAGACTAGTAGTTTATTCAACCACATACTTAACTTTCAACAAATTCCTAATATTTACAATTTAGATGTACTTTCTTGGAAAGGTTGATGTAACTTAAAATGGAAGTTTGAGTCTACCTTTCAAAAATGAGTTGGCACGGCTATCTACGGAACTTGAGAAAACGAAAAAATCCTTTTTTTTTTTTTTAACAGTGAATGAATTGCAGAACAGATTTTCAGTGAAAGAGCACGAGCTAGTCTTATAAATTGGTAGACGCCAACAGTTGCTACGGTAGGATTGGTCAGTAACCTTTTTAAGGCGGGACTTAGTGTAGGGTCAATTGTTTTTGTTCTACTGCATGACATCAGTATCGGAAGTGTTGTCTGACAAGCTCATCTCAGAGGTTTCAATTTGAGGCTGCCATCCATCTATTCCTCACATTCATCCTCATGCTGGCATGAGCAGAGTCTACAGGGCCTTCACAGAAGGTCAGCTTGCGTCTTCTCCGGCATCTGACTCACAGTCACCTCGCTGTGGGATGTACCGATCAGCACACGGGCAGTCCTTTGAGGAGTGGTCTGTTGACAACGAGGATCTGCCTCGGTGCAATGAAGACAAGCCCCGTGGCTGTCCGCCAGGCCATTGGAGAGCCGAGTGGAGTTGCTAGCATCCTTGTTGCAGTGTAAAGACGTTTGCCGATGAAGATCCTTCTCTCCAGGCACAGGGCTTCCCTTACATGGACTGGAACAAATTCGTCTGCGAATCTGAGCTGTGTCCCTGCTCAGAGATTTACGAAAGTTGGGCTTAAATACGAGGTACACCACCGGGTTGTAGATGGTGGAGGATTTTGCAAAGATAGCTGCCAAAGCAAAGGCTATAGGTGGGACATTTTTGGCATCTCCAAATGCAGCCCACATTGCCACAACAGCATAAGGGCTCCACGCGGTCAGAAAACCAATGCATACCGCCACAGAGAGCTGAAAGAGAAACAGAAATAACTCGTGAGAACATTTCCACATGTTCTGGAGAGAACATCTAAATGGGTCATTCTTCATTCGTGGTGACAGATGGTGTCCCTTGTCTTTGCTGCAGTAGAAATAAATTTGAATGGTATTCAAACAGATATTTCACATGCTTGTAGTGTTGTCGTAATGGAAATTGATACTGCAAGTAAATAGAGAAATATATGTGGACTACTTCTTGTTTGTAAAGGTTAAGAGCTTGCATATTTGTAATATTTAGAATCAGAATTCTATGCTATAATGCTTCGAAAAACCCACTGACCTTGAAACTAGCACAATGTTGGCCTCCATTATGTTTACCTTGAAAGACAGTATGACTACAGACAAAAATGCTAAAATGATTTTTGTCAGCCCACTTTCATCTTGGGCCTACCATGTGGAAACTATTTTAAAAAGCATATCCATAAAGTGTATTATTATAAAGAATGACAAATATGTTGCCTCTCATTTGTCGCTCCTAATAAAGAATGACCGAACATACACCGAACACAGATTAAAAATCTCTGACTCTGCATGTGTATTGGCGTGTAATTTTCCCCTACCCTTAAGGTAGGGACCAACGCCAAAGAACTAGCGCTGATGAAAGCCAATTGTGTCGGGGGCAAAAACACTGCACAGACTACAGCCGACGACCAACTGACACGTACTGCGCCTTGCATGAGAGGACATGGCTCTTCATTACCAGCAGGTTGCAGTAGTCTGTGTTCGGCATTCAAAAAGGGAAAACCGGAAGAGGGAAACTGTGGATTAGAGATGCGTGGATCATCACCCAAATCCACTGTTAAAATTAAATCATTCGCCTGCCACCCAACCGAATCTACGATTTTCTCTGATTTAGATTCCGCACTCGATCGTCACGTTACAGTTGTAATTCTCAGTGATAAGTCTGATGATATGGAACACTGAAGTAGGCTGTTTTTAAAGTAACATTCATTTAAAGTAAAAGTTCTTACATTTCCTTAATAGGCTAAACTCAGGCTTTACTTCTTTTCAAACTTGTCATTGTTTTGGTCACTGTCTGATTTTAAATGCTAAAAGTAATTTTAATGAATACAAATTATACTTTTTAACCACTTGGTGGAATTCGTTCCCTTCATCATGCGCCGTGGAAGCGCGCCGAATCATTCACAAGTATAAATATGAAGCTATTGTGCAGAAATGTGATTTTGAATTAATATTTCATGTCGATATACAATGTTCTGATTCTGTTGTGTTGAGGCTTTATTTCGTTGTGTTGTGGCTTTATTTCGTTGTGTTGTGAACTTGTTTGCTTTTTAAATTCTGTTGTGTTGTGGCTTTATTTCGTTGTGTTGTGGCTTTATTTCGTTGTGTTGTGGCTTTATTTCGTTGTGTTGTGGCTTTATTTTGTTGTGTTGAGGCGATTCTGTTGTGTTGAGGCTTTATTTCGTTGTGTTGTGGCTTTATTTCGTTGTGTTGAGGTGATTCTGTTGTGTTGAGGCTTTATTTCGTTGTGTTGTGGCTTTATTTCGTTGTGCTGTGGCTTTATTTAGTTGTGTTGTGGCTTTATTTCGTTGTGTTGCGGCTTTATTTCGTTGTGTTGAGGCGATTCTGTTGTGTTGTGGCTTTATTTCGTTGTGTTGTGGCTTTATTTCGTTGTGCTGTGGCTTTATTTAGTTGTGTTGTGGCTTTATTTCGTTGTGTTGCGGCTTTATTTCGTTGTGTTGAGGCGATTCTGTTGTGTTGTGGCTTTATTTCGTTGTGTTGTGGCTTTATTTCGTTGTGTTGAGGTGATTCTGTTGTGTTGAGGCTTTATTTCGTTGTGTTGTGGCTTTATTTCGTTGTGCTGTGGCTTTATTTAGTTGTGTTGTGGCTTTATTTCGTTGTGTTGCGGCTTTATTTCGTTGTGTTGAGGCGATTCTGTTGTGTTGTGGCTTTATTTCGTTGTGTTGTGGCTTTATTTCGTTGTGCTGTGGCTTTATTTAGTTGTGTTGTGGCTTTATTTCGTTGTGTTGCGGCTTTATTTCGTTGTGTTGAGGCGATTCTGTTGTGTTGTGGCTTTATTTCGTTGTGTTGTGAACTTATGTTTGCTTTTTAAATTTCGTTGAGTTGTGCACTACTGGGCCACCGTAGTTTTGCCTCCATTGCTGCTTAAACAAGTGGACCCAGCAACTGCGTAGCGTAACGAAATTCTCCAAATTAGTGCCTGACGAAGCTTTACACACGTTAATATTTTCATCATTATGTTTGAAAACCGTTTGATTATAATAATTTCTGCTAAGTTTGTATATATTTTTAGTGAAAACTAAAGTATTAAGCAAAATCCCATGAAGGTTTTTTACTTTGTGTTTTATGTAATGACCACCAGGCATATTCTCTAGGCTTATATGTTCCTTGATTGGTTCTCCCTGAACATACGTTGTAAAAGATTGAAGCATTTTTGTTGCATTTAAAAAGTTGCATTTTTGTCAAATGAGAGATCCGTTTGTTGTTTTTTATTACTTGGGCCGCCTGACCCACGGATTATCCACAGTGTCCATGGATACACAATTCGCGCATCACTACTCTCGCTCATAACAGATAGATTCCTGCAGCTTTTTCCATTATGTCTGCTAAGTTGTCACTGACATTGTCAGCTCTAGGTTGTTATTAAAATAATCCACTGTTCAAATGAGATGAAATGACAACAATGACAAGTGTCTGTAGTGTGTTCCCCCTGCTTTTGTCAGTTCCATTTTTTTTTTATTATGCTCTGATTCGCTAAGCTTAACTGCCACTCAGAGTGATCTCTCTCACCGATGAGCTCCACCACCGATGCTCAAACAAGACCCGAGACAATGCCTGATTGACTGCCGACTGTCGGCTTGGTGTGTCCCAGACTGACTGTGATGTTTTACCCTCTCACCTTCACAATGAGGATGTGGGCATTTGTTGTCTTGGTCTGTGGTGACACGTGTTGCTGTACCGCCTGCCGTGACCCTCGTACGGTGATGAGGATCAGGATGTAGGAGATTAGGATGACGGTGAGAGGTAGGGCATAGCAGAAGAGGAATAGGCAGATAATATAGGACATAGACAGAGCGTCCTGGCCTGGTGCGTACCTGAAATTTGAATAGAGAACAGGACATAGTGACGGTAATCAGGTGCACTGCTAGAGATTCTGACGCCCCTGTATAGTTTATTTCCTCTGACTGTTATCACTGAGCACTGAATGCTGATTGTCTGACCAGGGCCCTTAGAATTGTCCTAACCTTTCTCTCCATTACATGCAGTGCCCCTGATATCCCCTTGTTCACATGCCCAGTGTGTTGGTGTCACTGGGCCACCTGACTGTGATAAATTGGAGGCAAATGAATCACAGGCCCAGTGGTCAAATAAACCAGTGATTGTGGGGTTCAGTCCAATCTGGGGTGGGTTTTTCATCATTTAGCAGACGCTTTTATCCAAAGCGACTTACAAGGGGATCAATTAGGGGGTTGTATCTTGGGCACTTTAGTCATGGTAAGGTGGAGAGAGTGCTGTTCATTCACAATCCCCACTTTCAGTTCCTGTCGGCGTGGGAATCGAACCAGCAACCTTCAGATTAAAAGCCCAACTCCCTCGCCACTCGGCCACGACTACCCTTAAACCCTAAACAGAGTGGTTAAAGAGGAGGGGGGGGGGGGCAGGACAAATACTAATGACCAACTATCCTACTTGTACAACGACCGGACAACAATGGAGAAGTTAATATTGCTGGTTACAGAATGTTTATATTCAGTAACATTCTTCAAAATGAGATACTACTGCCTGGCATATTCTGTATCATCATAGCAACAAAAGCATCTCAGCTGGAAAAAATGCTGCGCCCCCAGTTGGCCGTTTTCAGAAGAGCACCAGGCATTTTTTTCAGCTGGCTAAATGCTTATGTTAATTGAATGTTTATTGTTAGGAAAATGGCCTATTAGTCTCTTTTGCATTTATGCAATATACTGGAGCCAAACCTGAGAAGGGAGTCCGAAAGTTTTCACAGCATTCCTGGACACGTAATTTGCATAGTTGTAATTCATAGGCGGGGTTTAGGTTAGTTGTGAATGAGCGTGCACGCACGCTCCAATTACGAATGATTGGAATTCATTAACATACACACGTTTAACTATCAAATGTTATTTTTACAAAGCTTTTATGAATTTTTGGGAAGTTTCGTTTACTGTGCAAACTCCAAATTTATTCATATATTTACGGAAGTTTCATGAATGAGCAGGGTTGGGGAGTAACGAAATACAAGTAACTTAGTTACGTATTTAAAATACAGAATTTCATGATAGTTACATTTTAAATGGGTGGTTATCAGATTACAGTTACATCTGAAAAGTGTTTTAGATTACCAAAGTGATTACTTTGAGTTTTAATGTCATTTAAACAGCGATTGGTGATTCTCTGACTCTGACAGTCTGAAAAAGCAGAGTTAAGTTTCATGTTTTCGACTGTTTTTCATGTTTTGTGATAGTTGTTTGTGCCATTTTATAATTGTAATTGTTAGTTTTTTTTCACCTCACAATTGTGAGTTTGCATTTCACAATTCTGACTTCATTTTCTCAGAATTGCGAGATTTAAACTCACAATTACAAGTTATAAAGACAGAATTGGGAGATATAAACTTGCAAAACTTGCAATACCACTTTTTTTCTTGCAGTTGTGAATTTAGTATGCGAGGTTATATCTCATAATTCTGAATTTTCTCAATATTGCAAGTTTATATCTCATAATTCTGAGGGAAAAAGTCAGAATTGGGAGATAAAAACTTGCAATGACCTTTTTTGTGTTTGTTCCACACTTATTAGTATTCCAAAGTATTCTAAAGTATTTAGATGAAGTTACTAAACTTGAGTAATGTAACGAAATACATTCCAAACTACTTTTTAAAGCATGTATTTTGTAATCTGTAGTGAATGTGAATGAGGCCCAATGAGGCTGTAAATGAGTTTACCAGTTCAGTATGATATTTAATGTCCCATTCACCCTTTGTAGTTTCATTTTGCCACTTGTAAAAAAAAATCACAAGCTTATGTTAACCACAGACCTTATTTTAGGCATTAAACAAATCTCATGAATTCAAACCCATTAACTTTTGAATGATGATGGAAGCAGAAGTGCAAAGCTGTTTACACACTTTTGACTTTTAGAACTCATTCCTGCGGAACTCTATTCAACAGTTTAGATGTAAAACACAAAGACTCCTATAGTCCTGGAACCATAGCAATATTGCATGAATGTTCAGAGAAGCTGTTGAAGTTGCCATTCACCAAGATGACGGCCTTGTTCGTATGTCCAGCTTGTTGTTTTCTCTGGTCCATCTGACCAATCCTGCATCCTGCAGAGTTGAGCTCCAACCTAACCAAACACACTTGTCTGGAATTTCTAATAATCCCGAAAACCTTGATGAGCTGTTTCACGTGTGTTTAATCAGGGTTGGAACTCAACTCACCGATAGAGTTTATCCAGGAGGAGGTTTGGACACCCTTGCCATAGCCCAATCCTGTTCCTGGAGAGCTACCTTCCGGTTCAGTTCCATCCCTTCTCCTGTTTGTAATTATCAAGTGTTTCTGAACTTCTTAATTAGGTGGTTCAGGTGTGTTTGATTAGGGCTGGAGCTGAATTTGGCAGGAACCTTCCGATCTCAAGGAACAGGATTGGGCACCCCTGCTATATATCATTCTCCCATATGACTGTGTTTGGATCAAATGCACAGCATCTATCACTGAGCCACCTGACTGAGACTTAGAAGTATTAGGGACAAATAACTCAAAGCCTAATTTTTCTGTCCTATAAACAAAGGCAACAAAATCTAAAAATAAAATCCTAAAAAGGAATGTAGTTATGCAGCCATGTGAGCTCAATGGAACATGCCGTGGATTAGATTACTTTAAAAGCGTGTCATTTTTTGATGATAAAATACTTTATCCTATCCCAGTTTAATTTGCAACTATAAATAAGCCATTTATAGGCTGACTTTCCAAAGAGTGAAAAGTGCAATGCAGTTCTGTCACTATAAAAACTATCAAAGTGATCACATTTACAATTTTCTCTTGGCAGATGATGAAACAGGCAAAAAAATTTTTTAAAAAATTCAATATACTTGCATTTACAGAGGAACCTGAGCCATAAAGAGACCAGAATATCAGTCTCTGGATAAGAATAGGGCTCTTTTGATTTGGTTAGAACCCAGAACACAATACTCAAACACAGGCAATCACACTAGCCATTAATTACACACATCACCTTTAGACTGACTTTTTTTTGGCTGTGGCTGATTTTCTGAGAATCCTTTAGTGTTGATACATTTACATCACATTTATTCATTTGGCAGACGCTTTTATCCAAAGTGACTTACAAGGTCACCTTAGTCATGGTATTGAAGGTGGAGAGAGTGCTGTTCATTCACAATCCCCACCTTCTATTCCTGCCAGCGTGGGAATCGAACCAACAACCTTCAGGTTACAAGCCCGACTCCCTCACCATTAGGCCACGACTACGCTATTTCCTTCCAGGCACTTACCAATCTATGCAGCATGCTGTCCCATAGGGTTCAGGGCCATATTGGTCCATACCTTTAGACTGACTTTTTTTTTTGGCTGTGGCTGATTTTCTGAGAATCCTTTGGTGTTGATACATTTACATCACATTTATTCATTTGGCAGACGCTTTTATCCAAAGTGACTTACAAGGTCACCTTAGTCATGGTATTGAAGGTGGAGAGATTGCTGTTCATTCACAATCCCCACCTTCTATTCCTGCCAGCGTGGGAATCGAACCAGCAACCTTCAGGTTACAAGCCCGACTCCCTCACCATTAGGCCACGACTACCCAATTCCTTCCAGGCACTTACCAATCTATGCAGCATGCTGTCCCATAGGGTTCAGGGCCATATTGGCCCCAATTTGCCAAGGGACCTATAGCAAACACCATGGCATAGCACCACACCCCCACAATCATCAGGCAGGCATGAGAGTACGAGAATTTGTTTCCTGTTAAAAGAAAGCAAACACATAGAAACATTCATTTAGTCTATATTATTGATCACTTTCGAATGTGTTGGAGAACATTACAAACCAAACTTTCACACCACTTCCTGTGGTCCTAATCCATTTATTTCCCACATGCTCTTATGAGGGAAGTACTCCGTGCTGTGGGAAGATGAGTTATCAAACATCACTCATCATTATTCTTGCACAAATACATACTTAGAATAACAGTTTTTTTCATTTTAAATGCTTAAGTTTTGGAAAGGAGCCATAGAACATCAAAGCCATGAACAATAGCGGGTGACAATTTATTATAACGGCATGCTATGAAGCATTAGTAAATATTAATAAAATATTATAATAATTCGTTACATTTATATAGCGCTTTACATATGGAAGGGGGAATCTCCTCATCCACCTGGATGATGCGACGGCAGTCATATTGCGCCAGAACGTCCTCCACACACCAGCTGATTGGTGGAGAGGAGACAGAGTGATGAAGCCAGTCAGTGTATGGGGATGATTAGGAGGCCATGATGATCAGAGGCCAGTGGGTAAATTTGGCCAGAATGTCGGGGTTACACCCTTACTCTTTTCGAAGGACATACTGGGATTTTTAGCGACCACAGAGAGTCAGGACCTCGGTTTAACGTCTCATCCGAAGGATGGTGCTTTTTGACAGCATAGTGTCCTCATCACTATACTGGGGCGTTAGGACCCACACAGACCACAGGGTGAGCGCCCCCTGCTGGCCTCACTAAAACCTCTTCCAGCAGCAACCTAGCTTTCCCAAGAGGTCTCCCATCCAGGTACTAACCAGGCTCAGCCCTGCTTAGCTTCAGTGGGCAACCAGTCTTGGGCTACAGGGTGACATGGCTGCTAGATTATTTTTATTATTATTATTATTATTATGGCTGATCTATATTAATAGACATTCATTAGCAGTTTATAAATGGAGCTATAAACTATATCTATAACGTGTTTAACAATTGTTTGCATTTTCGTATTTTATTAATGATCAATTTATCATTTCTAAATTAAGTTTTATATTATTTGCTAACCAGTTGTCAGCGGTTCATAAAATGTAAGTAAATGATTAATAAACTATTATGAATATATTCAGGGCTGGGTAGGTTACTTTTAAAATGTATTTCACTACAGATTACAAAATACATGCTTTAAGAAGTAATTTGTAACGTATTTCTAAATACTTTAGAATACTTTGGAATACTAATAAGTGTGAAACAAACACAAAAAAGGTCATTGCAAGTTTTTATCTCACAATTCTGACTTTTTCCCTCAGAATTGTGTGATATAAAGTTGCAATTGCGAGTTATAAAGTCCGAATTATGAGATATAAACTCGCAATATTGAGAAAATTCAGAATTATGACATTTAACTCACATACTAAATTCACAATTGCAAGAAAAAAAGTCAGTATTGCAAGTTCATATCTCCCAATTCTGACTTTATAACTTGCAATTGTGAGTTTAAATCTCGCAATTCTGAGAAAAAGAAGTCAGAATTGTGAAATGCAAACTCACAATTGTGAGGAGAAAAAACTAATTGTGAGAAAAAGTTGCAGTGACCTTTTTTACAATTATAAAATGACTCACAAAACATGAAATCAGTTGAAAACATGAAACTTAACTCCGCTTTTCAGACGGTCAGAGTCAGAGAATCACCAATCGCTGTTTAAATGACATTAAAACTCAAAGTAATCACTTTGGTAATCTAAAACACTTTTCAGATGTAACTGTAATCTGATTACCACCCATTTAAAATGTAACTGTAATGAAATACAGTGACTCAAATTTTGTATTTTAAATACGTAACTAAGTTACTTGTATTTCGTTACTCCCCAACCCTGAATATAATATACTATTATAAACGTACATTTACAGTTACACCCAACATTATACTAGCTTACAATACATACTTTATTACTCTCTCCCTTCTCTGAGGTGCAGAGTTAAAGAACCACAACTTATTTGGCAGCATGCCTTCTAAAATCTTTCACTGCATCCCAAATGTGTTTGCTTCTCTTCCACCTACAGAATCCATCTGTTCACCTTCTGTCCTTTTTGCCATGGTTATCTCTGTTCTCAAGCTGCTGATAAACTGCCCAATTTGAATTATCTCCTCTCTCCCACACACACCTTCATCTTTTCAAGTCAATCAAAAGTTGAAACTGACAAACTAATGAACTCTAATGAGGCCAACTGCTCCTGTCTATTCGTGGGAGTATTGACCAGAAGCCGAACAGACACTGGGCATCTAGACCCTGATGAAAAAGAGAATATCCGATGAACATGTTGAAGAAAGCAATAAGGTAATGAATTTCCCTTTAGGGTGCATCACGGTTGGACAGAAAAGTTGCATGCAGCTGCATCAGATTCTTAATTAAGATACGGAGGAGGGCTTGGGAGGAAGATAAATGTATTCTAGTGTGAAAGGTGTCAAGGAAGAATACCGTAGTTTGGGAAGCAGACTTTGAGGCAGCAGACGGACGACAGAGCAGTGAGATTTGTCAGGCTGGACAAGCCGAAGAGGACGCCGCATACAGCATAGCATAAACATGTCAGCTCTCCAAATAACCACCTGAGAGAAGAGAGAGATATGTACATTTACATTTATGCATTTGACTGAGAGAGGCAAGTAAATCAAGGTACAATGGTGTTTGTGTTTTCTACAGTCTCTAGGGACATGAAAAAATATATGGCATGGGAGGAAAAATTACATGTCAGTGCAATATGTCAAAGGCTTTGCGTTCGCTCGCAAACCTTTTGAGTTCTTTGCGAGCGAACGCAATATTTCTCAGGGGAACGCAAAACTTTTGTGAGAGAACGCAAAGGCATTGAAATATTTTCCTCCCATCTCATATTTTTTCCATAACCAGGGGCTCCTTAGTTTTTAGAGAGTTTTGAATATCACACAGAGACAGCATATAAGTATTTAAACAGCATTAAAAACACTGAATCATTTGCACATTGTTATGGGAGCTTCCTAAAAAGGTCCTAATTGAAAAATTTCAATAACTGAATAATTTAATAATTAGTAATTGAAACTGTTTCTTGTCATTTTGTGTCGTAAATCATTTTTTTTATCCCATAAAGTGTCATTATATCACAATTGATTATTTGAAATTGCGATTTTATATCTCTGTCTTAAATTGTGACTGTATATCTCACAATCGCTACTGTATTTCTCATAGTTCATAAATTAATCCTACAATTAAATCAAATTGCCTGTTTTATTTTTTACTCTTGAGATGAAAAAAAGGTTTTCATATATAGTTGATTCTAGAACTAGCACAAAAAAACAAGACATATTCTAATTGTCATGATAACAGCAAAGTCTAGCACTGTGTCTCAACCATCCACAACACCATAAAAAGACAAGCGAGTCACTGTACTGTTGGTTATTAGTAGATGTTTCTACTCAGCTGCAGTATCCAACTGTATAAAGTTTGTCAGGTTGTGGCACAGCGTTAGGCAGTTCTGCTGCAGCTTTGGTCCAGTGTCAATGAAATGACACATTAGAGCTGCCTTTGACTTTGTCTCTCATACTATGGGGTGGGCATATTTTAGCACAGATTTTTTGTGGCATCTGCCTACTTGAGCAAATGCTGATGGAATCGCCAAGGGAAAGAGTGTAACTGTCATTCCAAGGTCACTGATAGATAAATTTATTATGAAGAACTCTGCCGGCTTCAGAGATGATCTCTTACGATACGCAACAAGGAGCAGGATGCCGTTTCCCAAGAGTGACAGAATACCTAAAAGAGAGAAAGAAATACATTAAGTGAATAGTCATTAAAACAAGAAGTTTGTTTTTCTTGTTCTAACCCGCTGCAATCCCTATTTTTACTGTTTGTTCTGACAGCTAGGCAAGAAGTAAAACTGCAATGATTTATTCTGGCACTGGACGACGTACTCATTAAACTGCTATATCCTTTTACTCTGTTTGCCAGTGACCTCTGAAGTCTTGATCTATTATCCCTTGATAGACAGCATAATTGGAAATGCCATACCAAATGTACCAAAAAAAACTTGTGTTTTTCACATGTGTTTTTCACAAGTCATTTTTTCGACTGTTCACAAGTCCAAGTCAAATTGCAAGTCTTTTTTGTGTGTGTGTGTAATTTAAGTGTGACTTGAAATGGAGTAGGATACCACCAAGATGGAACATATGGTGCAGGAAACCACCAGGGTGGAGCAGAAGGAGCGGGATACCACCAAATGATGAGCAGAATAAGTAGGAGATCACCAGGGCCGAGCAGAAGGAGCAGGAGACCACCAGAACGCAGCAGAAGGAGCAGGAGACCACCAGGGTGGAGGAGAAGGAGAAGGAAAACACCATGGTGGAGCAGACGGTACAGGAGAGCCCAAGGATGGAGCAGATGGTACAGGAGACCACCAGGACAGCGCAGACTGCCCTGGAGAACACCAGGGTGGAGCAGACAGTGCAGGAGACCACCAGGGTAGAACAGAAAGAGCAGGAGACCACCAGGGCAGAGCAGAAGGAGAAGGAAAACACCATGGTTGAACAGATGGTGCTGAAGACCCCAAGGATCGAGCATATGGTACAGGAGACCACAAGGACGGTGCAGACTGCCCTGGTGACCACTAGGGTGAAGCAGACAGTACAGGAGAACACCGGCGTGGGGCAAAAGGAGCTGGATACCACCAGGTCTGACCAGAAGGAGCAAGAGACCACCTGGACACAGCAGAAGGAGCAGGAGACCACCAGGGTGGAGCAGAAGGAGCACTATACCACCAGGGCAGAGCAGAAGGAGAAGGAAAACACCATGGAGGAGCAGACGGTCCAGGAGAGCCCAAGGATGGAGCAGATGGTACAGGAGACCACCAGGACAGTGCAGACTGCCCTGGAGAACACACCAGGGTGGAGCAGACAGTGCAGGAGACCACCAGGGCAGAGCAGAAGGAGCTGGATACTACCAGGGCAGAGCAGAAGGAGAAGGAAAACACCATGGTTGAACAGATGGTGCTGAAGACCCCAAGGATCGAGCATATGGTACAGGAGACCACCAGGACAGTGCAGACTGCCCTGGAGAACACACCAGGGTGGAGCAGATAGTGCAGGAGACCACCAGGGTGGAGCAGAAGGAGCACTATACCACCAGGGCAGAGCAGAAGGAGAAGGAAAACACCATGGTGGAGCAGACGGTCCAGGAGAGCCCAAGGATGGAGCAGATGGTACAGGAGACCACCAGGACAGTGCAGACTGCCCTGGAGAACACACCAGGGTGGAGCAGACAGTGCAGGAGACCACCAGGGCAGAGCAGAAGGAGCTGGATACTACCAGGGCAGAGCAGAAGGAGAAGGAAAACACCATGGTTGAACAGATGGTGCTGAAGACCCCAAGGATCGAGCATATGGTACAGGAGACCACCAGGACAGTGCAGACTGCCCTGGAGAACACACCAGGGTGGAGCAGATAGTGCAGGAGACCACCAGGGTGGAGCAGAAGGAGCACTATACCACCAGGGCAGAGCAGAAGGAGAAGGAAAACACCATGGTGGAGCAGACGGTCCAGGAGAGCCCAAGGATGGAGCAGATGGTACAGGAGACCACCAGGGCAGAGCAGAAAGAGCAGGAGACCACCAGGTAATTCATACTGTAAATACAATTAATTTAATACACCTCTTCTACGATGAGAATGTTTATAACTTCTGAATTAAAAACTGTCCTGATATCACATTAGAAATAGCACTCATTAAAAAGATTAAATTTTTTATTAGTTTGTAGTTATATTTAGTTTGGCATCATTTTTGTAATGTGGTGCAACCAAAAAAGTCATGTGGTCCAACCAACATACAGATGGAGAAAATATGTGTTAACGTCAATTCAGACTGTGTGAAGGTCAATTCTCTTAAAACATCAGATCATTTTTTATGGCCTTTTATGGCAAAGCAAGGTTATATATTTATTTATTTTATAAACAATAAATAAACTTCAGGCTGTTAAATATTAGGTGTTAATAGTAATGAATCATGATTTTTGTTTAAAAAAAAATGTCCTGTCTCTCCTAACTGCTCTATAAATAAAGGCTAAAAAGTCCATAAATAATATAAAAACAGTATCACTTGTAAGTGAGTGGACTCACAAAATGTTGTGTATATGGAACCCATGAAGACGTCGTGTTCCTTTGGGATTCTGGAAACAAAAAGGGCAGTTTCCGAGGTATTTCCCATCTGCAGAGAAGATGAAAGTTAGTTTAGATGAACAGTGGAAAAAGGATGAAGCTGAAACCATGGTAAAACAAGAACAAGTATAAAGCATTCATGAGTGAGCTGAGGGTTTTCAGGGCTGAATCAGGGGACTTTGTGGTTCAATGAGCTTTTTGGTGAGACCATTACAATTGAGATTAGCAGCTCATCTCTGTGTGAAAGAGCCAGATTCCCACTCACAGCTAATGCCAACACAAAAATGTTCAGTTCTTTTGTTGGATGGAACATGTAAAGGAGGGAAAGGGAAGGATTTTTTTTTCTTAATTTTTTCTAAGGCTATGGACAATTTTAGCTCTGATGACTTACTCTCATACTCTCACTAGTTTAATTTGCGAGAATGGAGAATAATTTTTGTCATTTGTCACCCTAATATAACCAGCAAATATAATTTCCACCACACCTCACATTATTTATTGTTTATCATAATTAACATAATAATTTTCTTTCAAAATTGATATACAGTACTGCGTTAACGATAAATGCGAGAACCAATGAGGTTTGAATGCCGTTTATTTTCTGCTTACTGCACTGCGCTTACAAAAAAAGAATAAAAACTGAGGTAGGTAAATATTTTGAGTAAATACACTGTGTAACGGAGTTCTGAAGTATGAGAAGAAGGAGGCGGGAACCGGCGAACGTTCAACATAATTTTAATCAAATAAATAAACAAACAATAAAACGAAAGTAAAACACAAACATAATAAAAACACAACATAAAATCCAGGCCTGGTCCTCTCTCCAATCCTTCACTGTCGTCGCTCCTCTTTTATGCTTCCGGAGCTCCTCCGTGAGAGACACGAGACCGGTGTAGCATGCAGCTGACGCTCATTATCACTCGCGTCACCGGCCTGGCGCCGTTCCCTCACGGCTCTCGCCCGCCCTGCTCGTAAATACTGTAAATTACAGTCTGTTTTCACGTAAAGCAAGAAGGCGTGGAATAATGCGCACAAAACGTATGGACTATGTTACTTTTATGTGCTTTTTGTAGCTTGAAAGTTACTTACCATCTCTCATCCTTGTGCTTCACGGATGCAAATGTTTGGAGAGAAACGTAGATTTTTATTTTGGGCCCGTTACAAC
The DNA here is from genome assembly GCA_037194245.1 of Opsariichthys bidens. Lineage (NCBI taxonomy): Eukaryota > Metazoa > Chordata > Actinopteri > Cypriniformes > Xenocyprididae > Opsariichthys > Opsariichthys bidens. The sequence continues at coordinate 5,918,045 of CM074315.1, read as the reverse complement.
TTAAAAAATTAAAATAATGATTTGACAACCCCTGCCTTGCAAAAGCTATGCATTTGAAAGTATTGTGAAGTTATAGTAAAGTAAGTCACAGTGTGAGAAAAAGGTAAAAAAAAAAAGTTTTATTCGTTAACTTGTTAGTTCTTTTAAAAATCCAACCCCTGAGACAAATATCAGTAGATAAATACTGAAATAGGGAAAAGCATGAAACTAAAATCAGCAAAGTAGGAAACTCTTTGCCTGGGGAAATATGCAGTTAATGCAGTTTAGTGGCCGTTAAACCAAACATTTGACCGCGGAATGCCTCGATTGTCCAATCAGAATCAAGTATCCCAGTGAGCTGCCTTTTGCTTCTCAAAAGATAACACATTGTTTTGCTTCTGCTGTCTTTTTTCAACCAGAAGCTCACAAACACTCTCTTTGTTTCCTGTCCTTAAATTCTCCATAAAACACACACATGCAGGCCATCTGTGTATGTGTGTGTGTGTGAATGGTTTATTCAGTATAGAGAAATAAAGATGTTCGTACACTGATATCAGGAAAGCCTCTTACTATCTATACAACTGGAGGAGTCAATGACCAAATTGTGCAAATGGCCTACTTTCTGGAGCCTGATAGATGTCAACTCAGCTGTTATGAAATAGTGGAGTGATGCTTCAGTCTGTGCCTGAGGTTTAGGAACACAGCTTGCCTCTCTGTCTGTATAATGTGTCATCTTTGTACAGATGTAATCAGATAACAGATAAATCAAATAACAACCACTGTGCAATCAGCATGAAATCTTATTATAATCAGAGGTGGGAAGTAATGACGTTCAAATACTTTGTTACTGTACTTTGCTGTTTTCATTTCTACACTGTACTTTCTATTTCTTATATTTTTAAACCAGGCTTGTTACTTTTGTTTTAATCTGTGTTTGGGTTCGACATTCGAACAAATGTCTAATAAATCATGACTCGGAAACGGAGAGTGTCCATCGGTGAGTTTTCAGTTCATTCCTATGGAAGTTGACCAGTGAGAGTGGACGAGAGTGTCCAAAAAGGTTGGGAAGTTCTTTATGCAAATAGCAAGTGGAAAACGCGGGCGGCAGCACTAGAGGAATGGAGACCTTTTTCTTAACAAGCCAATCACATTCGACTCAGCGTTTGAACGGCAGTCCAGTGTGCTTGAAGGAGAGCCTAAGCTGCAGGCGTCCCTATTAGCTAGCTGAGGATTGGGTCAATGGAAACAATGCACTCTATTCACAAGAGAAAGTGGGCGGAACACCGCCCAGGAAACAACTGCACCAGGTAGGCCTATGTTATAAGCCTGCGAACCTAGTAGCCAACCCGAAATACAGAATGGGGGCGGGCCTTGGCCGGACGACTCTTGCAATGAAAGGAGGCCAACACTAGGGATGCTAGATAGAACCTACACTCAGAAACTGAGGAATCAGAGACGAGACCGCCTCCACTATCCCTGGTATTGGCCTAGGCACACAAGCATATAGATCTACCTGAGGCTCATAAAGAACAGCAGGCAGGACCACTCAACCTGAACAAAAACAGCTAAGGTGACCTGGTTTTCTTTACACTGATGCCAACGCACCACTTCTAGCCACATACAGAGCTCAAGGAGCGATGCTCAACTAGGTAACAATGTCAGGCGGCCCCTTGAGCCGAAGCTATACGTTTAATCCATCTGAAGTTCAAGTGCTAGCCTCTTGCAATTTACTCTTCAAACCGATACGACGGGAGACAAGCTTCTTCACCATGAGGTGGCTTTCAAGGCAGCCGGACGAGGGCCAGCCCTAGACTGAAACTAGACAGGACTCTTCTTGCTGGAAGCCAACTCACTCACTGCATATTCTGAATGATCGGTGGCCTCGCCAGTGAATTCACAATAAGCAAAGCCGACACACTCCTTCTTAAGAAGACTAAAACGGTACTTCCAAAATGGGAATTTCAGGGCCCTAAACATTATCTTGGATACCGAAAAATATATATTTCTTACTAAGTAAATACCCAGCAACTCTGAACAGGGAACCATGGTCTACAAAAAACACTATATGGTATTTTAAATTTCACATGGACCTATGTAGCTCAGCCTGCGGCCTGCAGGGTGGAGACCTACCACCATATAAAATGGGGTATTCCACCCTTTGTGGCCTGAAGGGGCACTCTCACTATCAATGCCAAGGCAAACCGTCTATAGGGTCTCCGACCCTCAGATCCAGACTGTCTGGGCGCGGATCCGGATCTCAGTGGTATGCATGCTTTAAATGGCTTATCAAGCATGTTTTTAAATGCTTAAACTATTGTTCATATAGAATCTTTATTAGTTGCTGATCCAGTAATCCTTAATTAATTGTTTAGATCTTCATGAGTCATACACAGGGTTGGGGAGTAACGAAATATACTTAGTTACGTATTTAAAATACAAAATTTGAGTAACTGTATTTAATTTTAAATGGGTTGTAATCAGATTACAGTTACATCTGAAAAGTACTTTGAATTTACTTTGAATTTTAATGTCATTTAAACAGCAATTGGTGATTCTCTGACTCTGACAGTCTGAAAAAGCGGAATTAAGTTTCATCAACATTTTAGTATTTTTAAGAGGATCATAAAAATTTTGTTATTTTTATTTAATATCACATGATTTATTTGATCATATTTTGACTTTTCGCAATATTGCGAGTTTATATCTCATAATTCTGGCTTTATAACTCATAATTGCAATTTTATATCACACAATTCTGAGGGAAAAAGTCAGAATTGTGAGATAAAAACATGCAATGACCTTTTTTGTGTTTGTTCCACACTTATTAGTATTCCAAAGTATTCTAAAGTATTTAGATTAAGTTACAAATGACTTTTTAAAGCATGTATTTTGTAATCTGTAGTGAAATACATTTTAAAAGTAACCCACCCAGCCCTGGTCATACATTAATTATCTGTGATTAGAAATGTGATTACTTAATGGCACTAAAACATCAATGCTCTATAACTCTAAAAAATGCTGGGTTGTTTCAAATATAGACAAACGCAACCATTAGCTTAATATATTTTTATTACATTTTTAAACCCAACATTTGGAATTGTCCATTTTTGATTAGTCCAACAACAACAACAAAAAAACCTAGACATGTTAACAAAAGCTGATGTGAGATAAAAACACATTTGCTGAACCAACCATGCAATTTTAGCTTGCTTCTACAAGTCTACACGCTCTTTTACACATATCTGAGCTCTCCATGATTTAAACATCAAAATGTATTAGTGTTTGACGTCATGGCATAATTTTGTGCAAGGAACTGCATAAAACAACTCTTTATTAATGCATAATATGCAGATAATTTCTGTGAAAAGTAATAGAAGTTGTTGCCATTTTACTGCTTCTAGTGCTCATTTCAAATGGAAACTGCAGTGAAATGTATGTACAGGTACATTTTTGCAGTTTTGTCATATATTTCCAATGAACCCGGGTTGCGAAAAAGCTCTGTATGCTGGATAAAATGTGTATTTATTTTTTTGCACAGTGATGCCTTATCCATATATGATCTGTTAAGGAATACTAACCATCCCATCGTTGTTTGTTCATGTTATGAAATGACAAAATAAGTAGATCTCCTGCATACGCATTTCACATGATTCCCATTCTGTGGCAGTGAGAAGACTCATTCCCAGCTCACACCAAGCATGTCTCTCCACCTGTATTCAATTCCTGATTGAGTAATTCCATCAAAAAGCTGTCATAATGCCAAAAAACTGTTTCCTGCTCAATAAGCTTAATAAGCAGGAAAAAACAAAAAAAAAAAACAGATGAGACCTGGCATGAGACCACACAGATGTGTTAGAAATAACATGACTAGGCATTACCTAAAACTATTCAGAAACATGTTTTGATATTTTGCAAGACTAACCTGAAAACATATGAAATAAACATCTGCTTGTGTTCAGCATTTGAGTGATTATTTAATTAACATTCCAACATCTGTAGTCTAGTCAGGACATGATGTGCTTGTATCAACATGAAATTATTAAAGTGAACAATAGATCTTATTGTGAACAATTCATCCGTGCATATGCTTAATTTTTTGACTTCATAATGTATAATCAAAATATCACAACTGGATCATCCAGGGCAAATAATAGACTTCTCTCTAGAACTTGTGCGCTGTTCCTGGAGTCTTCTGGAGCCATAAAACAGGTTTGTGTGAGGAACAGATAGAAATTTAAAGTCTTTCTTAAGCCCTTGGTAGGCTTTCGTTTTCATTATACAAACTTTAACATTCTGCTAAATATCTCTTCACAGAGGAAAGAAAATCATTCGTTTCGGAATTAGAGTAGTTAAAGACAGAATTTCCATAAGATTTTACATTTCTACACATTGGCTACCATTACGGCAATGGCTCTCTATGGCCGAACTTGCCTACCCCTGCCCCACACATTCAATCCAGAACTCATGTGGATCGTCATCCGCAATGGAGGTGGCATGACATGATTCTCTTTTTTTTCTACTCATTTCTTTTCGTTAGAGAGAAAGAGGAAGAGAGTGAGAAAAGCTTTTTCCTGCCTGCAAAAAATAACCAGGGTTGGGGAGTAACGAAATACAAGTAACTTAGTTACGTATTTGAAATACAAAATTTGAGTGACTGTATTTCATTTGAAATGTGTGGTAATCAGATTACAGTTACATCTGAAAAGTGTTTTAGATTACCAAAGGGATTACTTTGAGTTTTAATGTCATTTAAACAGCGATTGGTGATTCTCTGACTCGGACAGTCTGAAAAAGCAGAGTTAAGTTTCATCAACATTTTAATACTTTTAAGAGGGATCATAGAAATTTTGTTATTTTTATTTAGTTCTATCCTGAACAGGACAAGATGACTGAATTTATATATATAAAAAAAATTGCCCATCTGTCAACTGAACTGTCCTGTCATGACCTGATGATCCACGACTGTTTTCATGTTTTGTGAGTCATTTTATAATTCACTCGTCACTGCAACTTTTTCTCACAATTTATTTTTTTTTCTCACAATTGTTAGTTTGCATTTCACAGTTCTGACTTCATTTTCTCAGAATTGCGAGATTTAAACTCACAATTGCAAGTTATAAAGTCAGAATTGGGAGATATGAACTTGCAATACTAAATTTTTTCTTGCAATTGTGAATTTAGTATGTGAGTTAAATGTCATAATTCTGACTTTTCTCAATATTGCGAGTTTATATCTCATAATTCTGAGGGAAAAAGTCAGAATTTTATTATTTGTTTTATAATTTGCTGCGCTTTGAGCTCTCTCGGCCACCGTAAGAATCTCCGGATCAAAACACAGTGAAGAAGTATAGCCTATTTAAAGTGCAAAAATAATATATAAATTGTAAACTATAAGTATGGTATGTTTACTTAAAGACACTTGCAGTATAAAACTACAAAAGAAAAGTATAGTTATATAAAGGTATATTTCAAGTATAAAAAAATTAGTACTTTTTTACTCAGTAGTTTAGCGAGAGTATACTTCAACGTGTACTTTCGTGAACTAAAAAATGTACTACAAGTATTAAAATAGAAAACTATGTGTATACTTTTAAGTTCACTTTTAGTACAGATGCAGTACAAATGAGAAATATAGTTGTACGCTTAAAGTTTACTACTGTTACACTTGTAGTACACTTAAACTTATACATTTATATACTAAAAAGCAGGTCAATTTAGTCCCAAGCAGTATTGAAACGGTACAAGTTTACTACTAGAACATTGATATTTGCATACTTACTTCATAAGGTATACTTAAAAATATACTTGAACATTATTTAAGCATACTTCATAAAATGAACTTTCTTTTTCATAAGGGTAGTAGTTCTGTTAATATGCAAGTACAGAACATAACATGGATGTTTTTGAACTGTGCTTTGAGTGTTTGCAGCGTTTGCCATGTCTTTGGTTCGTTTGGTTCATTTCTATGTGAAATGATTAATGTAGCCTTTTAGGCAATTTACATGAGCTTTCAGGAGAGTTATTATCTCTAATGAAATGTGAGAGCTGGAAAGAGATGTTAAGGACATTTTGGTCATTGTGATATTTCATCCTGCTGAGGCTGACTGCATCATCATGGACGGAGACATAAAAACAGAAGGCATGTATCAATAGGATTGTCATGTTCTGCCTGTTTACTTTCATTTTCAGAGTTCGTTTCTCTCATTTAGCTGTTTTCCTTCCTTCCATTTTCCCAACTATTTATTTGTACCATGATTTTTGATGAATTATTAGTTGTCACCTGTTCATCATTGAATTCATTCACCCTGTGTATTTAAGGTCTTCATTTCATTCAGTTCATTGTCTGGTATTGGTAATGTTGACGTTTGTTATATGCTGTTATGTTGCCTTCATACCTGTGGATTAACTGAGTTTAATTTAATAAATGCTTTTGTTTTGGAATCCTTTTGCATCTTAATTGGACATAAAACGTTACAGCCTTATCCCTAAGTATTATTGGCACATAACTCATCACATACTGTTTCTGCTGCAGGCATGAATGATACCTTTACTCATGCAGCTTGTTGAGTAGAAGAGTGCTCTAATATTTTTAAGTGATCAGATTTATGATGGGTGATGAAATGGATGTAAGAATCCTGTAGATTTACAATAAGCGAATGTTATGAAACCAAAATATCATAGAGACTTTGGGGTTTTTTGACTTTTGGCAGACTGAGAAGCAATGCTCTAAAAACCACTCAGCCCTGCCCACCATCCACTTTTGCATTGGACAGTAACACTCAAATTTTCTTCTGAAAATGTAAAACTTTAGTAAATTATGCATATAATGTGTACATACTAATGTATACACACTAGTCACATCACATTAATTTGCTTGTGATTATGATTATTTTCCTTTTTTTTAAAAAAAAAATTAATCATCAAAACTATGAAATAACACAATAGTTACACAACAGTGCTTGGAGGAAGCTCCATCCAGGGTTCGCCAAGTGGGGAACTCGCCTGGAGAGTAAGAAGGCGCTCATATCCCCTATTCGATATTCCCTACTCATATTCCAATACATTCGAGGTCCTGACTTCATCTCGGCTAGAGGGACAGGCTCTATTGCGTCCATCAATGTGTTTGATCGCTTCAGTCTGCTTCTGTACTGGTGAGAAATTGATCTCCAAGTGAGACACGGAGCCAGTCTTCGCACACATTACCTGTTTGTACCCAACATGGGAAGAAATTGGCTCAACCCAGAGGTTGTAGAACCTCACAAAGGTGTTAGGTGTCTCCAGGTAAGATGCTCTACCAGAAGGGCACTGCATGCCAATACCTAGGAGGAGGCAATACTCAGATTGGAGTGAGTCCTCACCTCAAGAGAGCGGGGCTCGCCTTGGGACTGAGATGCCAAGATGATGGCATCCACTATTCAGTGGGTCAACTTCTGTATGGACACTACCATCACCAGTAGTAGGCCACTTAAGCCAGCTGTGTGCTGTCCAGAAGTCACACGTGGATGTTTCAGAAGTCAGGACGTGGGTGTTATATGGTGCCCTGTCCCTGAGAAAGAAACTCTAGCCTCAGGGGTATCCACCAGGGAGAGGCTGAGGCTTCCTTCCTGACCTTCCACAGTGTCTGTGCAAGCAGGATTATTGGGGGAAACGCATACTTTCATAAGCCCCGGGGCCAGCTGTGTGTCAGTGCATCCATGCCAAGGGTCCCCTCAGTCAGGGAATAGAATAGGCAGCAATGGTAGGACTTCGGAGAGGCAAACAGTTCTACCTGCGTGTCTCAGAATCAACTCCTGATCAGCTGGTCCGTCCGGACCAGTACATGCTTGTCCTGCAACAGTGGTTGAAACCAGCGCAGGGCCAGCAGTACTCGTAGCAACTCAAGGCAAACTGATATTCCACTACATTCGAGGTCCTGACTTCATCTCGGCTAGAGGGACAGACTCTATTGCGTCCATCAATGTGTTTGATCGCTTCAGTCTGCTTCTGTACTGGTGAGAAATGTTAGGCAAAGTCCTTGACAGTGTGGCTGAAGAAGCCAACCTGGGAGATGGGGGCGTAGAGAAAGGGGACTTTTTTGGTTTCCGTCATCTCAACCAGGTTGAGCCAGAAATGTCGTTCCTGGACCGCCAAGGTTGACACTGTCTGACCTTTTAGTGCTTTGGAGAAATTACAGGCCTTGGATGGAAGTCACCAGGTGGCAGCACTTTGCATGCATAAATGCTCCGTTTTTGCACGCTTCACTTGAGGAATCTTTGGCCCACCCCAAGGGTAGTGAGAGCAGAGGAAGCAGCAAAGGGGCCTCGGACAGTAAAAGGTGTCTTCCATGAATTTGTGACATCCAAGTAGAAAGGAGCCAGGGCAGGAAGATGCTGTGCAGCACACCCCATGTTGAGAAATCAATCGTCCAACCGTGAGCATTCAGGACAGGATGGAGGATTACTGGAAAGGATGGGAAGCATGGCTACTCTCTTTGAAGGTGGCAGCACTGCAGAGTCTTCATCCCCAGAGGACTCAAGCCTTTCTACTCAGCAATTGACATTAGGTCCTCCTCACCCAGATGAGATGCTGGGTCCCCCATGACAAGCACCAGCAGGCTCATTGGGAAATTCCACAGGAGTCGGAAGCCCTTGGGGACTGGCCTGCAGGAGAGCTCCCACTACAATCCACAGATCACCCTGTGTATTAACCGAAGTGGTTTTCTGAGAACACAAAGAACAGAGACAAGTACAGAGAAACCAGAATGGGGAACTGTAGAGGTGACTCCACCTTTTCAAGATATTCACAGTGGTCACGTTCCTGCACTGGGAACATGAGTCACTGCCTGACGAACACTGCCTCAGCATGCTAATGGCCCAGACAAGTGAGGCAGTGATCGTGGCTGTCAGATGGGGCCAGGAAACGACTGCATCCAGAAACACGCGGATGGAATTCCATCTTTAAAAAGACGCAACCTCACTCGTGCTTGCTCTTTCAGGGAAAATGCTCTTTCCACTGTTGAAGCATCCAGAGGTGTGATGGTTGCACTTATCTGCACAAGGGTTTGCTCTTTATAGCTGAACCCACCACTGAATGCGTTGTATCTTCAACGTGGAACAATCTTTCGAACAATTTCGATCGAAGGCAGATTGGCAGAGCGCTGATGAAAACGACAGCTTGGCTCCAAAGCAAAAAGCTGAATGAGGGAGTTGCATGTGAGCTTATTTATCTGAGTGGCTTGCCAGGCAAATCTCACTTGCTTGTTTTGAAGGTGATTGGGCTCCCAAGTGAGATGCCATAATGCCAGTTCATTTCAATGTTGAATGTGACTGACTGATAGGGAACTATAAGCTATAATGTCAGAATTTCGAAAGAAATTCAGAAAAAGTCTGAATTTGGAGTTTATATCTTAAATGCAAGTTTACCCAGAAAAACTATTACAATATTTATCACAAGTTCATTTTAAGATTCTTGAAATGTACTTGTGATAAATATGACATGTGAAATGTATATTCAACCTTTTTTCTTTTTTTAAGTTAAATGTTTTAAAAAATATATTTTATTGTATTGTTTGTTGAATGTTGAATTTGTATCTGCCATGAAATCGCCTGTGAAGCTGATACGGCAATAAATTAAAGTACAACCAACCAACCATGAAATAACACAAATTACAGACATTTTAATGGCATCTGAGTATTTACTCAATATAGCCAATTTCATGAGGTGCATCTAGGTTACTTTTAAAACAGAATTAAACCGGTACTGAACAGCCAAAAGGTTATTTTCTTTCTCTAAATACTTTATTATTGGTATAATGGACCTCTCAATACACAAATAATGTTGTTTATTTTAGGTAAAAATGCAGAGGAATATCTTGTAGTATTTTGAACATCATCAGAAAGATGGTGGCCATGAATGTGTTGGACAAGAAGGGGAAACAAATTGTCCAAAAGCTCAACTCGACATTCAATTCTCATCCGATTAGTGCTCTTTTATGTGCGTCCGGAGTGTGTCAGAGCGGGCAGCTATAGCATAGCACAGCCTGGCTTCGTTTCTGCCCAAGGGTGGCCGCTCCGCCTGTCCTTCACTAATCCGCTGGCTAAGGCATCAGAAGGACAAAATGCTTATAGTTGCGATAACATCAGGAAGGCTATACTCAGCTGCCTTATTACTGGGTGGCAAAGTGTTTGTTTTGATCTGAGCATGGGAATATGAAGTGTTGTGTATTATTTGGGATGTTTAGCATTTATACCCTTTGGGAAGATTCGTTGACGCATGACATAGAAGTCATTGCGTTAGAGTCCAGAGCATTTCATACTCAAATTTCAGAAGTCCCATCACTGCACACTGCAGCTGTTTTGGGTTGTTTCTTCAAGTACAGGCAGTTTTATGTTTATTTTTTTATAAAAGTAGCATGTGGCTTATTACTTATCAATTACATTTCATATAGAAATAAATGTTATTGCTCAAAATATGAAAATCCACCATTACATATTACACTTTTTGTTCATATTCAATGATATAAAACACAATGTGAAATTATCTAAATTATTACACTAAACCGGTGCGATTATTTATATGCTATTTATATGCTACTGTTTGCATAAATCAGTTCTACTGCAACCTATAATTTTATTTACAAAACTGTTGTTCTGTTACAGAGGAGACAACAGGGTCAATGAAGAGAATGTTTGAGAAAAAAATCAGAGCAAACATCACTTTTGAGAAGAATATTTTTATTTTACGTCAGTGTGAAATTATTTATTTGTGTATTTTATATACAGGAAACATTGGCTTTGAAATCTTTATTTGCATACACTTACAGTATGTTCCAGCCCTGCTTCGTAACCACTATTATTATGCTTTATAGATTTACCCAAAACCTAATCCCGCAGGAATCTAAGCTTCATGAGAAGTCTTGTGTAACAGCGGTGACATGCGCTGGGTTTGTGCCATATGTACCATGCAGTGTGTGATCTTTCACAGACCACTGGCCCATCAGCAGGCTTGAGCGATGGATATTCAGGCTGGGTTAGCCTTGCGATGACTTACTCAAGTGTGAAGTTATGGCCATTGTAGATGCGCTGGACCTGTGCAGTTGTTCGTGTTCATGTTTTTTATATATATATATATATATATATATATATATATATATATATATATATATATATATATATATATATCTTTGGAGTGCTTTCAATTTACCGTATGCTATGATCTCAGATTAAATATCTGTTTTACCCACAGTAAATGTAAAGCGCTTCACTCTTAACTGTAAAAATTTGTCTCATCTGTGTGTCATATACATATATGGTATTATTTGTATTTTATTTTAGTATAAACACCTAGCGTTGTAGTCAAGACCAGTGTGTGTCGAGACCAAGACAAGACCAGACTAGCGCTCCTCAATTTCATCTGAAGAGTCATATTTACTGCCTGAAAAATGTCTTATTTTTAATTAGAATAATAAGACATTATATAAAGCTATTAAAATCACTAACATCAAAATTAATCTTTACACTGCAGAAGATGCATCTGAATTGGTATAATTACAAATGCATAAATAATTTTGTTTATTGAACATTTGTAAAAAATAATAATAATAATAATAATAATAATAAAATCTGCAACTGTGCTCACATTTGTGAAAACCCTTTTTCTTGTTTAATTATATCATATGTTATAATATAAATATCAAGCTCTTATACAAGTACTTTTTTCAGTCATTTGTTGCATTTTGTGGACATTTGTATTCATTTTGGTGACATTTTTGACACAATCCCTTGTTGATTTCTGACCCAGCACAATAGTAACAAAATAAATGAAGTTAAAAATAAGTTATTGTGTCATGATCTGGTCTTTGTTTGTCTGTTTTTCTGTTCCCCAGTCCCGTCCGGAGTCACATGTTCCTTGTTTTCAGTCCTGTCACCTGTCATGCGTTCCTTTGTTTTGCTTTCATCTGTTGTCATGTGATCTTTGTTTTGTTTTCCCATGTGCTTGTCTAATCATTAGTTCATTTCAGTCAGCTGTGTGTCGTTAGTCATTATGTCAGTCACCTGTGCCCCGCTCGTTATCCCCTTGTGTCTCTCTGTATTTATTCCCTCTGTGTCAGTCCAGTCTTGGTCCGTTGTTAAAGTATTGTATGTGGTGTCATTCCTGTTTCCTGTCCATATTCTAAGTGTTAATTAAAGTGTTCAAGTCATCAAGCCTGTTACTGCACCACAATGTTACATATTGATTGCATTTGAGTCCTTTTAGTCTGAGACCAAGACAAAACCAAGACCTTCAGAAATGGTCTTATGGTCTAATGAGCCAAAGTTAAGCCTATATAAAGCCTACTGTATCATATTTGATATACGCCAGTTTCAAAAGCCTCTAAATTATGATTAAAAATGATTAAAACTTTGCTGACAAACCTATTGCACGCAATCAACTGCATGCTACTTTTTCACTAATTGTAAAATCATCCCACTTAATGCAGTGAATCTTTGCAGATTTTTATAAAGTAAATATAAGAATCATTTTTATATTGTATATAGCAATATTTGAACATTCACTGGAGTGACGCAGCATAGATTTACTTGATTATCCATATATCATTTCTTACAAAAGAAATCATGTTGAAGCGTATCGGATATGATCTTCAGGCTTTTGAGGAAAGTTTATTTTTTCATCTAACAATCGTCATTGCAATATGTGCAATAAAAACTACAGGGCTTTGATCATAAAAGTAAGCATTTAAATATCATCTTACTTAAACATTATGAGCCATAAAAGCCTCATTTACCAATTTTTAGTTGCCTAAAGATTCCATTTTGTAACCGATATTTAAAATGTCAGGCTTTATAGGGTTGATACCTGTTTAAGTAAATGTTTATATTTTCTGCTCCTTACAAAACTTGCCACCACAATGTGTTATGCATTTACATGAATTTTTGCATATTGCTATGTGTTTTCAACAGCATACTGCGAGGTCTAAGTGGTTGTTTATGGGCCCACTCTAAAATCTCCATATAGAAATAGCTTGAGTAATAAACATAATAACCATAACAAAGGATAGTTGCTTAGAAAAGCACACCACATACGTGCAATAAAAATGCATAACTATTCGAACACTATTATTTGAGCCCAACTGAGAACTCCATTAAATCTCTTGAGCTGTGAAAGAACAACCAATTTGTGAAAGAGCCATTGAGCCATTGAGCAATACAATATTCCTCATTGGACTACAAAAACTGTATTCTTCAATCCTTTTACAGCTTGGAGAAGCTTTTAGAACCGTTAAAAGCAGAAGTGCCACATTTAAATAGAGATTTAAAAGGAGAGACAAAATAACTATGGAGTTACAACTATATCAGAAATGCTCTGAGAGAGCAGAACCTGTATAGCGAGGAGGATGGGGAGAGAGTCTGTGCAGATGTCTAGACAGGTGCTGCAGTTTGGAGGTGGGCTGTAATTAGGGAACCGTCCCAGTCTGTAAACACACTGTGCTGGCGATCCGGACCGTTCACTGTCAGCCCACTATTCTAATGGGTTTGTCTTTCATTTGTGTTGTTCCTACAGTATCTTGTTTAGACCTTAATACAATTTTTTTTTTTTTTGTCATGGCTGAAATGTTATTAAAATGTGACTGACAAACATTTTTTGAGATTTCAATCTTTCAACATAGGAGCTGTACTTGCATGATAGGAAAGGGCTGTCCTGACAAAACTGATGGATCAAATTACATAGCTACTTTTCAATGGCAGTCAAGATGCTCTTTGTAGCTAGATGTGTAGTTATGGCATCAACCAGCTAGGGCTGACTGGAACATGCTAACCTGCCAAACCTTGAACCCTTGATATATCATATATCACAATTCAAATGCAATTGCTAACTTGATGCAGAAACTGTTTTTGCAGATAGTATAACATATTGAAAAAAACGCCACTTAAGTATACATAAAGAGAGTTTTTAACACACTTTTAAAAAGTGCACTTTGTAATAATGTCAAATTAAAATGACCTTAAAGCGCATTTTAAATAATTAGGTTTTATTCATCTTTTGTCATGTTATTAAAAAGTAAACTTTTTTTAATGTGTTGACTGACAAACTAATGCACATGTAAAATGCTTTATTATAAATTTAATTGTACATATACAGTGGGTACGGAATGTATTCAGACACCCTTACTTTTTTCACTCTTTGTTATATTGAAGCCATTTGCTAAAATCATTTAAGTTCATTTTTGTCCTCATTAATGTACACACAGCACCCCATAGTGACAGAAAAACGCACATTTTTGCAGATTTGTTAAAAAAGGAAAAACTGAAATATCACATGGTCCTAAGTATTCAGACCTTTGCTCAGTATTTAGTAGAAGCACCTTTTGACCTAATACTCCTCTGCCATTCCTCCTTGCAGATCCTCTCCAATTCTATCAGGTTGGATGGTAAATGTTGGTGGACAGCCATTTTTAGGTCTCCAGAGAGGCTCAATTGGGTTTAAGTCAGGGCTCTGGCTGGGCCATTCAAGACAGTCACGGAGTTGTTGTGAAGCCACTCTTTCATTATTTTAGCTGTGTGCTTAGGGTCATTGTCTTGTTGGAAGGTAAAGCTTCAGCCCAGTCTGAGGTCCTGAGCACTCTGGAGAAGGTTTTCGTCCGTCCAGGATATCCCTGTAGTTCATCTTTCTCTTGATTGCAATCAGTCGTCCCTTCCTTGCAGCTGAAAAACACCCCCACAGCATGATGCTGCCACCACCATGCTTCACTGTTGGGACTGTATTGGACAGGTGATGAGCAGTGCCTGGTTTTCTCCACACATACCGCTTAGAATTAAGACCAAACAGTTCTATTTTCTCATCAGACCAGAGAATCTTATTTCTCACCATTTTGGAGTCCTTCAGGTGTTTTTTTTTTGTTGTTTTTTTTTTTTTTTTAGCAAACTGCATGCGAGCTTTCATGTGTCTTGCACTGAGGAGAGGCTTCCATCGGGTCACTCTGCCATAAAGCCCTGATTGGTGGAGGGCTGCAGTGATGGTTGACTTTCTACAACTATCTCCCATCTCCCGACTGCATCTCTGGAGCTCAGCCACAGTGATCTTTGACTTTCTACAACTATCTCCCATCTCCCGACTGCATCTCTGGCACTCTCTGACATTCCTCTCTTACCAGACGGCCAGCTGTTGGAAGGGTTCTGGTCGTCCCAAACGTCTTCCATCTAAGGATTATGGAGGCCACTGTGCTCTTAGGAACCTTAAGTGCAGCAGAAATGTTTTTGTAACCTTGGCCAGATCTTTGCCTTGCCACAATTCTGTCTCTGAGCTCTTCAGGCAGTTCCTTTGACCTCATGATTCTCATTTGCTCTGACATGCACTATGAGCTGTAAGGTCTTATATAGACAGGTGTGTGGCTTTCCTAATCAAGTCCAATCAGTACAATCAAACACAGCTGGACACAAATGAAGGTGTAGAACCATCTCAAGGACGATCAGAAGAAATGGACAGCACCTGAGTTAAATATATGAGTGTCACAGCAAAGGGTCTGAATACTTAGGACCATGTGATATTTCAGTTTTTCTTTTTTAATAAATCTGCAAAAATGTCAAGAATTCTGTTTTTCAGTCCTACTTAAGGTAAAACACAACTCTTTGAGTTTAACTTATTTCATTTAATATAAATTTAAACTATAATACAGTTTTCATTTAATTGCAAATAACATGCAATTAAATTCCCCCAGACCCACCTATAAATTTTCTAAGTACTGAAATTTTTCAGTTATGATCACGCTCTAGAAATGCCCCTAAAATGAAGTATGTTCACATGTTTTCACATGGCGAGTTGCTATGCATACCAAGTCTTATTGATCATAACAATGAACTGCTCTATCTATGAAAGATAGCATCACAAATTCCTTTTTATTTAACAGCCTTTACTTTATTGATGAATTGATGAAAGTTTCAGCATGCTAGAGCTAATCTTGGATTTATTAATCAGTCAAGGATCTTGATCAGAATGAAATATTTTCAAGGACAAATGAACTCAAAGAACAATTCAGGAAATATTTCCAAATTGGTTTAGTTAAAGCATAGACATAATCTTGTGAAAGTGATATAATAATATTTTCAAAATGCATTTATTCAATTTTGTTAATTGTGAAAATGATTAAATGTAATAATTTCAAAAGTATGAACATGGTTTAAATTCAACTAGCTTTTGAGCATGCTAGATTCAATTGACCCTTCGCAAACAGTTTGATTGACAGGCGATCTAACCAATGATAACGCCGAATCCGCCATCCGAGTAGCTTAACGCTCTCACGTCACACATCATGTTCTCACGTAGTGAAAAATACATCGCGGAGCAAAGAGGACACTGACAACGCGTCGACAGCCAAGACAGAGCAGGTTACTTTTAATATGAAACAGTTTCATATTTAAAATATTGTATTTTTTTTTTCAAGAAGTTTAAACAATAAATACCGTAACGTTACAGTGGCTCTTTAAAGGTGCAATGTGTAAAATTTTTGCAGTAAAATATCCAAAAACCACGAGGCCAGTGTTATATATTTTGTTCAGTTGAGTACTTACAATATCCCAAATGCTTCCAAGTCTTTGTAAATTATGAGAAAATTGCGATTTTAACCAAGGCTCCGGCATGTGTGAGGGAGTCGCCTGTCAATGACATTATATCCGCGTTACCCCCAGTTTCCGCTTTTACTGCAGTAGAAACCATGACAACATGGCTCATGGACAAATGCGGAAATAGTAGTTGTAGCATCTATCAAGGAACTTGTTTTGCGCAGTTGTTATAGAACACAATTTTTCTTTACCGTCACCAAAGACAAGACCCATAAACGTACAGGTCAACCAAATGACCCAAGAAGATTTTGGGATAAGAAGAGAAATAAAACGAGGATCGGTGTCGCATTTAAATGGAGGGAACAGTGCGACAAACTTCAACTAGACCGAGACATGATCTTGCATGTGTTTTAATAGACAGGTGAGTAACTATTTGGATTCCTTTACTGACAGAAAACTTATGATTATTATATCGATCATCAGTGTCTTGTTCTTGTCTATGCATGGGATGTGAAAAATGGTGCGGTGACGTTCACTACAAATACTTCAAGGCACGTTACGTAGTTCTGTTCTACTGTCGCTTTAGAAATGTGTCAAATCCCAAATCATTCTGTACGAGTAATGTTTATTAAGTTTACGTATTACGTATTAAGTTTAAGTATTTAGTTTGTTGACACTGCCATACACTTCACCCAATGTGATAAACAATGTAAACTAATACACTATGTGTTATATATAAATATTAATCAGCCTTTTTGCAAATGATGTGGGTACGTTCAACTGTACTTTTACTATGATTGTTTTGAACACATAAAACTGGCAGCGTTATCACACCTATGAATTGGACAAATGCAGTAATGATATATGATTCCCATCTGACTGATTTAAGGTGGAGTTGAAGCTACGCCGTGACAGATCGCTGTAGCTCCTCGTGAACCGATCATCTCTTCATACTAGTTCATTTATACCATCAAATAAACATGAGGGAACATCAGATGGAATGTTGTTTCAAAGCTTTGAATAATGTTACACACATTTTTTCCACACAAACATTAATCTTACAAACTCCCCTGACTGCTTTGTCGGACAAAATGGCGGATTCAGAGTTATGATTGGTCAGATCGCCTGTCAATCAAACTGCCAGCGAAGGGTTAATTGGATTCAACTGGTTTTAATTTAATTTTATTTTCTATATGGCGCCAGATCACAACAGAAGTAATTTAAGGTTAGCATTTCTATACAACAGGTCTATAGCTTGTTATTTTATTAAACAAACTAAATAGCCTTATCTTATTTACATGTAATTTCTGTCATTTTCGCGCGTTTACAATTCTTCTCTGCTCTCTGTATCGCGCACGGTGAAGTTCCGCCCCGATGCGCGCGTAAACACAGTTCGGCGCGCACTTGCATCGCGGTTCATGTCATATCTGATGACGATTACGCATCTATAATATGGTTTATTGAATATAAAACATATTTCGGCTAATGTATGTTTCTGTCGGTGGATACGCATTCTGTTTTCCCCCTAAACTTTGGGTGTTGATGGCGCCCGAGCGCAGGTGAGACCCGAACAGTACACGTTGCCGTAGTTTAAACTCTTTACGCCCCGCCAATTTTAACATTCCAGCGCAAGACGTGAAAGGGAACTCGCGCGCACGCGGAAGCGCGTGTACAGCGTGCAAACATTGAGTTCTATTTCGAGTCTCGCACTTAAACAGAAACATACAAGTCTTGGCGATTATTCTAACAAACATAGTAGATTATGTCACGAGAGAACACTCGAGAAAGAACGCATGTGTTCAGTATCAGTGTCTTAAAGAGACAGGAGTTGCATTCTTGTTGTCTATGTGTTTTTAATATTAATCAAACAACAAAAGGCCAGGAAATCACCCATTGAAGCATTGCTCTTGA
>CM074315.1:5759620-5894620 GCA_037194245.1 Opsariichthys bidens | reverse complement strand
GTGGTCACAATCCCCACTTTCAATTCCTGTCAGCGTGGGAATCGAACCAGCAACCTTCTGATTACAAGCCCAACTCCCTCACTACCCCATCTATAGTGTAATCTAATCGACATAGCCTGTATCACAGTATAGAATTAATAAAATATATATTTTCTGTCTCATTCTATGTTAAGAAGCAACATGGGACCACAGATGCAAGTTATTTCACTTGTACTGACATGTACAGTATATAGAGAATTTGGAAGAAATCATGATATTGACATCTTAAACGTTCTTGTTTGATGCTATGCTAAGCAAACATACTAGTTGTCACTGTTGACAAGAGCGACAGTTATAGTACTAATTTTAAATAATCTGCAAAAGATCATTTGAATGTTTAAGAAGGGCAAATGAAACTAAGGGTCAAGAAGGGTCATGACCGAAAGAATGAGATCCCGGATACAGGCGGCCGAAATGAGCTTTCTCCGCAGGGTGGCAGGGCGCTCCCTTAGAGATAGGGTGAGGAGCTCCGTCACTCGGGAGGAGCTCAAAGTAGATCCGTTGCTCCTTCACATCGAGAGGAGTCAGCTGAGGTGGCTCAGGCATCTGTTTCGGATGCCTCCCGGACATGTTCCGGGCATGTCCCACCGGGAGAAGGCCCCGGGGAACACCTAGGACACGCTGGAGAGATTATGTCTCTCGGCTGGCCTGGGAATGCCTCGGTGTCCCTCTGGAAGAGCTTGAGGGAGTGTCTGGGGAGAGGGAAGTCTGGGAATCTCTGCTCAGACTGCTGCCCCCGCGACCCGGCCCGGATAAGCGGCAGAAAATGAATGAATGAATGAATGAAGGGCAAATGCAAAGAAGGGTAAGTGAGACACTTACACTTTAAAATCAGAATATGGGTATAGCTCACTTACATTCACTAACACATTGAAACGTTAGCGATACTGATTTGAAATGCTAACGCTAGTGATTGATTTTTAAAGCGCGGTTTGAGCGCCTGTTACTCTTGTCTCGCCCTCAGGGCACTGCTGTTGAGACAGCGGTGGACAGAGAGGCGAGAACGCAGTCTGCTGCCTTCAGGAAGTATATGCCTCACCGGGTGGTGAAGGAGGAGAATGGTTCAGCAGGGCTAAGACCCAAGCTCTTGCCCCCTTTTTTCATTCCCTTCAGCTTCTCATAAATTGTGACCTTTCCAGGAATGAGTTCCTGCAGAGAGGAGGAAAAAGGTGTGAAACTAGCTCTCCTTCTGAGGAACCAGGCCGGAGTGAAGCGAATCATGGATTTGGGTGCTGAGAAAAGAGTGATTGAGCAGGGACAACGGTCTAAGCCTACCCCATTTCATTAATTACCTTCTACCTTTCTTTTAGGGTGCGTTCACACTTGTCATATTTGGTTCGATTAAAACGAACGCTGGTGCGTTTGCTCAGTTAGTGCGGTTCGTTTGAACATATGTGAACGCTGCCATCCGAACCCTGGTGTGGACCAAACAAGCGGACCGAGACCGCTAAAAAGATGG
Source organism: Opsariichthys bidens (assembly GCA_037194245.1). Lineage (NCBI taxonomy): Eukaryota > Metazoa > Chordata > Actinopteri > Cypriniformes > Xenocyprididae > Opsariichthys > Opsariichthys bidens. Next base: position 5,893,122 of record CM074315.1, on the reverse strand, counting down.
GTCTCGGTCCGCTTCCAAATGAACTCTGGTGCGGTTCGATTGATATATGAACGCAACACGGACCAAAGACATGTAAACGAACCAAATAGAGGACGTGATGTCACAAGATGCGACGCTACAAGTCAATTAATTTGATGACGCGGAAAGATCGGTGTATCCAAAATGAGTCGAGGGCAAACGTGGAGCGACGAGGAGGTGAAGAGCCTCATGAATATTTTGTCCGACAAGTGGTTCGTGTTGTTTTGAACATTTTATGAGCTCTTTTTGAGTTCTCAGCTGGTAAAAATAAAGCATATGTAGAAGCATAAAATGATGGTGTTTAATGCAGAACACAGCGTTGTTTTGAATGTTCGGTTCGCGAAATATATGTCATAAAAACCGACCAATCAGGTTGTGACCGTATCCCTATGCCTTTGTTTCGGTAACTTAAGGTTCGCTGTTAAAAATGCCAGTGTGAACGCCAAGCGGACCAGGACTATATGTTTTGTTTTTGTTTTTTGGTCCGGACCAAACGAACCAAACCAACCGAACTACAAGTGTGAACGCACCCTTAGTCTTCCGCCTCTCCTCCCTCCTTCTCTGAGGATGGTGTTGGGGTAAAGAAGGTTGTTTTTAGAGGGTAAAGTAGGGTTTGGGAGCCTGGCTCTTGTAGCTGTTAGTAGGACTTGGGTGGTCTAAACTGAAGTTGGGCCCACTCCTCCCCAAAGAGTGAGCTATAATGCTTACTGTAGCCTGAGTAAGCAGGCTCACCCGCCGAGATGCTAATGACTCGGAGCTGAGGCCTCTGAGTTATAGTGCTTAGCTTGTTAGTTCAAGAAAAAGAAGCAGGTATGTGTCAGAATGGCATAGTTGGTATGGCGTCCCCATAGCATTCAGCAGATAAGGCAGCATAGAAGTTCCCTCGAAAGGGAGCATCTCTGGTATCCCCTCGTTCCCTGAGAAAGGGAAGTGTTGCGTTGCCATGCTTTGGGAACGCCTGCCCTGCTCTCTTCAGACAATACTAACCTGATGACATGTTCTCACGCACCCTTCTTATACGCTGGGGCGCACCTTGCGACAGAATCACACTGCGCCGGTCATTGTATGCTGTGTTTATACACATGCCTCAGACAGTGGTTTTCGCTTCAGCAGCTGATGCAGTGTCTCGTTCCCTTTCCCAGGGAACCAGGGTTACATAAGCAACGCTAGCAATTTTCTTTCTGTAGAAAATAACATTCCCTGCACTGCTGGGGGTGGAAGCTTGGAAAAATAAGCAGCGGAGTGTTTAGGATTTGAATGTAGATTTCTGTTCTTTGAGGGGGCAGCTGTTTGAACGTCAGGCTCCCTGTATTAGAATCACATCCGTAGCCAACAGTGTGAGCATGTGTACTCCATTACAGCAGCATATGCTGCAGATAAAAGCTCGATTCAGTTATTTTTAGGTTGTTTTTGTACACTGGTCACAAACGATTTTAGACACTTAAGTTGTTTATTTCATTGAAAGCACGCGTAGAATGGCTACAGTAATAATCAAAAGGTGAAGTTTATTGATAAGCAAGAAGAAATATAAGCACAAGTTCACTGAACGTTGTTGAATAAATATCGAATATCGTTTTTTTTCTTTCACCAATAAAAAAAGACCCACTATAGCCAAAGGCTAAAGGCTTTGAGTGCTGCTAAGAAACACACGGATTCAAAGTTTGTAATAAACTGTATTATACCGAATGAAAAAGATTAAAGTGTTTTAACCACACCTCTCAGTAACATTCCAGCTTTTTTAGTCTCATTCATCAGTCACCGCTCAATTTTAAAAGAAAGTGTTCCATTTCAAAGTTCTCCCTCTGCTTTGATTAGTGTTCTTTCTGCACATATTCATGTCATGAACAGCGAAAATACAGCTAGGCAAAAAGGTATCGTCAGAAAAAGATTTGAACTCAAATTTCAATTCACAACCCAGTACTTTTGGATTACTGATTACAAACAATTATCAACTAGGGCTGTGCAATATGGAAAAAATAATCACATTGCGATTTTTTTTTTTTTTTTTTTTTTAATTATTATTATTATTTTTTTAATGAATATTGCAATTGCGATTTATTTTGCAATTTTGGTAATTGTTTTTGCTTTTTCAAACATGCTACATTCTGAATGTATTCAGTGCACAAGAAGTGCAGAACAAAATGTTTCACAATGAAGTAACTGCATTTACAGCTTCATAAACAAAACTGTAATTAACTCTCTTTAAAACAGACAACATAAAATAAATGAAGGTTAACTAACCTGAAATTCCAGTCATAAGAAGTAAACTTCAAAATTGTATTTCAGTGCACACATTTCACAATGAAGTAACACTGTACAGTGGGATTAACTGCTTGATAAACAAAACTGTAAAAAAAATAGTGTCTTAAAAACAGACTACATCAAATAAATTATGATTATTTCACCAGCTTAAACTCGTATTCAACGCCCGCCTTACATTTCTCATACAGCAACTTGTGTGAAATAAGTGCGAGTTGGCATCTTTTGTCCAGTGTTTGAATCCAAACGAATGATGTTGAATTTCTCTTTGGTACCAAATCATTTTTATTCTGAACTGCATCCATATTTTTTCTTCTTTCCTCCCGTTCGCCTATTCTGTTTTTTTTCTGTTTTTTGCCATGTGATTCCCTTGTCCTCATGCGCCCCTGTTCGTGTGTTTTGCTTTCAATTAGTTCATTGGTTAATTGTTCATCAGTGTTCCTTGTTTGTTCAGTAGTCACTGTATAATTAAGCCCTCAAGTTTGCCATGCATCCGGATAGGGCTGCAACTAACGATTATTTTGATAATCGATTAGTTGGCCGACTATTTTATTGATTAATCGGATAAAAATCCTAATTTTCTTTTTTTTATTATTTTATTGACAAAAAACACATTATTACACATCCTGCCCAATGTTCTTCAAACAAATGTGCCAAATGAATGCTGTGAACACATACAGCGCTTAATGTCTTAGACTACCCGTCAGAAAGAAAACAAATATTTTAGGGATCTGACAAAAAGTCATTATTAACACAATGTCCAAAAAAACTTTATATTTTGTTTGGCCTCCTTAGGCTTTGATCACAGTATTGTTTTCATGTACTTTTCCACAGTCTCTGTTATTGACTGTAATGAGCATCTTTCTTGTTAAACAGTAAATTTGAAAATTCATGACGACAATATTTATATTTTAGCATTAGAAATACTACTGTGACTAAACAGCTCACACATACCGGTGTATTAACTATTACAGAAAAATCAAAATGATTTTGGTAATCACCAGTACGGTCTAATAAATTTAAGCACTGTATATAGTGAATATAGTTTAAATCTCTACATCAAAAAAGAAGATAATAAAGAAAATCAAAAACACAAACTCAGTGTTAACCAACAGCCAAGAGAAACACACACATAACCTCTTCCTGTCATTTCTTTATCCTGTAAATAATAGAAACGTCTTACATTTATTCAGTGACATGCTGTTATCCCTTTACAGTTACTACTCCCATGAATTCCTGAATGACGTACTGATTTTTAAACCTAAACTGAACTGTCAACAGCAGATATTTCAGCAAAATGAATATTTTTGCGGTGAACATTAATTGTCTCCCTGTCTCCGCGTTCCGCGCCGGCGCTCATTCAGTAACGTAAAGTTTCAGGACAAACCTTTATGCAAAACGGAAATCCTCATGTGAATTTGAAACGTACTGATAAGGATACAGCCGTAGAATGAACGTTTTGTGCTGAGGACGCGCGTGCATCGGTCAAGCGCCTGACAGGGCAAGCCATGCTAAACACGAATAAAGAGTTCTCATGTTTTGGGCAGTTTGGATCACGCACCTTTCCCGCAGCAGCTCACTCTGTTTCCCCCACTGTTTTTAAATGCATTTTGTCCATAGAAACGCGTTATTCAATGCTGTAATTTGACAAGACTGGCGGACGTTTTGCGTGCACGTGGGCAGACCCGACTAATCGATAATGACAATCGTTGTCGATGATTTTCATTATCGATTAGTTGTTGCAGCCCTACATCCGGATCTAGTACTGTCCCTGTATACCATTGTGGGTGAGTTTCATGTTCTTGTTTTGTGCCAAGCAAAGCCAAAGGCCAAAAGCAAATGTTTATTGTCTTGTTTGATCACGTTTTGAATGTAAATTAACTGCACATGGGTTCTGCATACTTGCCTCCAGTGGATTGTTACATTCTGAGACAGTGCTTATGATTTATGGGGATTTAAAAAAAAAGCACTGGGTGGATTTTTAATCATATGGGTGGTTGTGTACACACACTGCCAACACGCATTTATGTAAAAGTGCATTTTGCATAATAGGCGGCATTTAATGGAAAGCTCTCTCCGGGTATTATCTAGACCTCCTTGATTCAAAGAAACACGGCGAAGTTTTGATAGAGGCACAATGTTTCACTCTTCGGGGAAATCAGTCGACAAATGACTGTCTATGAATATTAAACTGGAAGAGGAGATAAGATTTTAAAATCTAATGAAAATTACACTTTTAACATTAGAAGTTTGCCAAAAAAGAGATTAAAGACTGCAATATGGAAATATGATTATTGACGGTGACTGTTTGTGTCTGCTCGAGCACTGCTAAGTTTCCTTTGAGGACAGACTGTTATGTTGAGTAATTAGCTTTCGCAGGTGGATTAGAAAGTTATCAATATGTTTTCACCATTTTTTTTTCTCTGAGAGCTAATCCATAAACACTCAGGAGTGTAATTATTATTATAACCATCTCTGCATCTTTGTCTCGGTTCCATTGGCTCCCATGCAGACTGCCTCCCTAGGAACGATCATTTGGTTTTCAAGCTGTTGCAGTGGCTCTGTAATTTCCAGTAATTGCCTTCGCTGTTGCTGAGGGCAAATGTATAAACTGTGCTTAGCGCTCCAGTGTTTTAGAGTGCATTTACATCAGCTCTAATGCCAACTGGTTTAGACTTAAGTACCAGCCTTACGGAGGATGATTATTGCTCAGAGGATGCTCCTTCACAACTCAAAAGACTTAATAAAGATCTGTACTTTATTAAATAAATATTAACTTTGTCTCTGATGTAAGATAAAAACAAATGAGCCAGTTGTTGGCATATACAGTAAGAGTGTCGAACTTTAATGAATGTGGATAGCAGTTTAGTTCATTTGCAATATGCTTCAGCTCTTATTAAGATCTCTGACATTTGACTGCAGACTTTGTATCTCTGCAAATCCGAGCACAGTTTGAGACATTGTTAAGATATTTTCTGAAACTAGTGGAGATGCATGTGACTGTGGGTTTGGAAAGCAGGAGTCACTTTCCACAAATAGGGTGCAAATTGGTGTTCCAGTGCGTTAAAGCTGAAAAGGAACAAATCTAATATCATTTGAAAAAAAAAAAAAAAAAGGCAATTAAATATGTGAGATTAGCTATATAAAACTAAAATGTTTGTTCTTTTGAACTCTGTCTGTACTTTTCCTTTAAAGTCGTCATGAAATCAAAATCCTATTTACTCTGTTAGCACACATTAGTACACTGTTAAAAAATTACTGTAAATTTTACAGTATAATACTGGCAGCAGGGTTGCCAGCCAGTTACTGTAAAATTTACAGTAGTGTTACTGTAGTTTAATTTACAGAGTTTCCCTGTATTCTCTGATTACAGTAAATAACTGTATTTTTTTTAATTACGAAGGGTCAATTTACAGCAATATTCTGTAAATTTGAGTCAAACCAACATGTGACCCCAGAATGCATTGCGGTTTACAGCAATATGCTGTATTATTAAAAAACAGCCAGCGGCTGTAAAATAATGCTGTGATTTTTACAGCAATTCACAACAGTGTAGTGTCGAACAATTAATCCGTGGAAGTTAATACAATGAAAAACATTTTTTAGTCAATTTGCTTCCACTCTGGAATGGCATTCTGATTATGTCAGTTTGACGGCTTGGTTGAAAATCCTTGACCACTCCCCTCCAACCGTCAGTCTGCTATGAGAGAGGAACGGAGGTGATGTGCACTAAAATAAAACCCTGCCCTCTATTCAATATTTCATTTCACTTGGAAATACATCAAAACAGTGATATTGGTTGCAACTTCTGGTTCACTTGGACTTTAAGGGTGCACTATGCAAGATTTTCAGTTATTGGTTATAAACGCAACATTCAAAATTGGCCCCTCCTCTCAGGGGGGCTCAAGACCACCTGAAGCCACACCCCCTGCCCTCATATCAGATACCTGCAACAGCATCACATGGGACAGCGCACTACTTGGGGGAAGATGAGGTGTTTTGTAAATACTTTATCAAATGTTGAGTTTATTCATAAATGTCATTTATGTGTGTATATGAACAGTTACTCTAATAATTGACCCTTCACAAAGACCCGCCCCCTTTAGTTACAGTTGCAATGCGGTCTCACGCCACACATCATGTTCTCACGCAGTGAAAAATACATCCCGGAGCAAAGACGCACTGACAATGCCTCACCAGACAAGACAAAGCAGGTTACTTTTGATATGAAACAGTTTCATAATTCAAATATTGTAAATTTTTAAAGAAGTTTAAACAATAAATGTCTTTAATGTGTCGTGACAGATGGCTGTAGCTCCTCGTGAAGCGATCATCTCTTCATACTAGATCATTTATAGCATCAAATAAACATGAATGAACATCAGAAGGAATGTTCTTTCAAGAGTGGAAACACGCGAGTACACACAATTTATCAAGTTCACCAACGTTAATTACTAACTCCCCCGACTGCTTTGGTCAGATCGCCTGTCAATCAAACTGCCGATGAAGAGTCAATTGGATGGCTGGCTGTAATTTGCAAAGTGAGTTTAACCATCGACAGTCTAGCTCTCTAATAAATAATAATTACGTGCTATCAAAAACTAATCTGTAGAGTTGCAGAAAGCAGTCGATAAGGCAATAACAACATTAGCAAATTGTTCTTGTGTCGACACATGATAATTTAGTGGAGCTTCAGACACAAACAAAACACCCAAATCTTCCACAGCAATAGATGAATAAAAGGAAAATACAGGCAGAGGATCACACACTTCTGGATCATAAGTAATGAATGAGAAGAAGTCTATACTTTTTTTGCAGGAAACGTACCTTTAAATGGACGTTTTAAGTCTGTCTTGTCTCAGTGGACCTTCTTGACTGTATTTGTTTTTTTTATATATATAGTGCTTTACAATACAGATTGTTTCAAAGCAGAAGAGTTCGATTTTACTGTAAAGCAGTTCTTAAAAAAAGAAAACTGTCAGCTGAGATCGGTTCAGTGTTGATTCAGTTGCATTCAGTAACTGTGTAAAGGTCATCAAACATGAAATGAGTTCAATTCATCTGTAAAGAATGTCATTATCCAGCTCAGTTCAGTCGAATAGTATCAGTGCAGTCAAATCAGTAATATTGATGAATATTATGTGACGGCGTGCATCATAAGTCAGATTGTGGATCGATGTAACTCAGAGTATTTCATCCAGTTTGAGATCCATTTTAACCATCAATGTGCTATTCATTGCAGTCCAATAGTATTTTTAATGAAATTGTGACTAAATGAATACAATATAATCATCTTATTCCATATTCTCAATTTTATTCAAATTATTGCAAGAAAATGGACTGAACGAATGCTTGTATATCTTGAATATTTAGAAATAACTAGTTATAAGCTTAATCTTCAGCCCTATTACTTGTAAAAGAACAAGATGTATAGAAATGAGTATAAGTTTTGATTACTTTGGCCCTATTTTCATGAGAGCCATCTTGATTCCTTGGGTTTTGTCGAGCACAATGATACCATATGTCAAACCCAGACTCATTGGAAATATGTGACTGCTTGCATTGCATCAGAGCATGTGAGCGGAGCGGGGAGTGGAGCGGCTCATATTCCTCTAGAGCAGTGAGCGCCTTTCTGCAGATTCCGCTCCGCTCACACTGTTAAAAAATTACTGTAAATTTTACAGTATAATACTGGCAGCAGGGTTGCCGGCCAGTTACTGTAAAATTTACAGTAGTGTTACTGTAAAAATTACAGCATTATTTTACAGCCGCTGGCTGTTTTTTAATAATACAGCCTATTGCTGTAAACTGCAATGCATTCTGGGGTCACGTGTTGGTTTGACTCAAATTTACAGAATATTGCTGTAAATTGACCCTTCGTAATTTAAAAAAATACAGTTATTTACTGTAATCAGAGAATACAGGGAAATTCTGTAAATTAAATTACAGTAACAGTAATTTTTACAGTAACACTACTGTAAATTTTACAGTAACTGGCCGGCAACCCTGCTGCCAGTATTATACTGTAAAATTTACAGTAATTTTTTAACAGTGCACTGTAATGAATTACTGTAAAAATTACAGCATTATTTTACAGCCGCTGGTTGTTTTTTAATAATACAGCATATTGCTGTAAACTGCAATGCATTCTGGGGTCACATGTTGGTTTGACTCAAATTTACAGAATATTGCTGTAAATTGACCCTTCGTAATTTAAAAAAATACAGTTATTTACTGTAATCAGAGAATACAGGGAAATTCTGTCAATTAAATTACAGTAAGACTACTGTAAATTTTACAGTAACTGGCCGGCAACCCTGCTGCCAGTATTATACTGTAAAATTTACAGTAATTTTTTAACAGTGCACTGTAATGAATTACTGTAAAAATTACAGCATTATTTTACAGCCGCTGGTTGTTTTTTAATAATACAGCATATTGCTGTAAACTGCAATGCATTCTGGGGTCACATGTTGGTTTGACTCAAATTTACAGAATATTGCTGTAAATTGACCCTTCGTAATTTTAAAAAATACAGTTATTTACTGTAATCAGAGAATACAGGGAAATTCTGTCAATTACAGTAACACTCCTGTAAATTTTACAGTAACTGGCTGGCAACCCGGCTGCCAGTATTATACTGTAAAATTTACAGTAATTTTTTAACAGTGCACTGTAATGAATTACTGTAAAAATTACAGCATTATTTTACAGCCGCTGGTTGTTTTTTAATAATACAGCATATTGCTGTAAACTGCAATGCATTCTGGGGTCACATGTTGGTTTGACTCAAATTTACAGAATATTGCTGTAAATTGACCCTTCGTAATTTAAAAAAATACAGTTATTTACTGTAATCAGAGAATACAGGGAAATTCTGTCAATTAAATTACAGTAAGACTACTGTAAATTTTACAGTAACTGGCCGGCAACCCTGCTGCCAGTATTATACTGTAAAATTTACAGTAATTTTTTAACAGTGCACTGTAATGAATTACTGTAAAAATTACAGCATTATTTTACAGCCGCTGGTTGTTTTTTAATAATACAGCATATTGCTGTAAACTGCAATGCATTCTGGGGTCACATGTTGGTTTGACTCAAATTTACAGAATATTGCTGTAAATTGACCCTTTGTAATTTTAAAAAATACAGTTATTTACTGTAATCAGAGAATACAGGGAAATTCTGTAAATTACAGTAACACTCCTGTAAATTTTACAGTAACTGGCTGGCAACCCTGCTGCCAGTATTATACTGTAAAATTTACAGTAATTTTTTAACAGTGATATTTTTCAAAATGTGATACCAAAAGTAGTTCAAGTGATGATGAGTTGCAATCGCAGTCCGCTCTGGCTGCAATAGGGTACAGAGCAGAATTTAACTTATTATTCCAATAAAATATGAATCCGGCTTCTCTCCGCACTAATTTCAAATGTCAATCCACTGAAACGCGGAATGTCGCAATCTGTGACAAAGCAGGCAAGAACCAATGAGAGTTCGATATCCTTTCAAATTTGAATCATATCAGGTGCAAGCTTTGACTGTGTTGAAGATCGCAGGATAAAGGCCTAAATTTGGATCTGTAATTTTGGACAGCGAGCAAATAAAATGGATGTGAATTGTGAATTTACGTTGTGCTTTTGTCAGTCGCTGAGAAAACGCCTTCTGTGTCGCACAGCAAACAAACTAAATATTACAAAATGGTTAAACGATTACAGAAGGTTTCAAAGTCTTGTTTAACATTACGCAATCCTCTGAAACGTGTTCACAGACAGAAATGTTATTTCATATTAAGTAGATGAGTAAACTGCATTCAAGAATCTATTGATATAACAATTGAATACAACAGATTTAAATCCTTAATCCCACGATTTTAATATTAATAAATGGGACTTCATACACATTCACTCTTCACTGTTAAAAAATTACTGTAAATTTTACAGTATAATACTGGCAGCAGGGTTGCCAGCCAGTTACTGTAAAATTTACAGTAGTGTTACTGTAATTTAATTTACAGAATTTCCCTGTATTCTCTGATTACAGTAAATAACTGTATTTTTTTAAATTACGAAGGGTCAATTTACAGCAATATTCTGTAAATTTGAGTCAAACCAACACGTGACCCCAGAATGCATTGCAGTTTACAGCAATATGCTGTATTATTAAAAAACAGCCAGCGGCTGTAAAATAATCCTGTAATTTTTACAGTAATTAATTACAGTGTTGGATACGTTTTTTGCTGTTTATGCGCTAGTATTTTAACATTTCATTGCTATAAATGCGTCAGTATTGTACGTTTTTGTGTGTATGAAAACGTAAGTAAATCTACATGTGGTAGAAACACACTTTACGTAAAAAATACACACGCATTCTCATGAGATCACATTGGATATTCCTATCCGCTCTCAAAAACTGCAAATGACTCAAATTAAATAGAAGCCAAGGTCACTCATATAGAAGTATTTATATGAGCCTCTACCTGAGGTCGAAATTCGACACTAACTGAAAGTTAACCAGCCACTTTGTTAAATAAGATAACAAATGAATTCAGTTTAAAGTCCTATTTTGAATCCTTCCCGCAAAGTGCCTTGATCTCAGTGCTGTCTAGAGGAAACATAAGACGCGTTGAAGTCACAGCAGAATTTGTAAGACGCACACCTGAATCCCATATCAACCCCTGGAAGTACAAAAAGTAAAATCTATACTTTGAATAAATGAACACTGTCCCCACTTTCCACTCCTCCACTACTGTTTTTTAAATATCCCTTCATCTGTATTTAATAATCTTTCATGTCATTGTGTGTCTGCATGTCACTCAATCTTTAGAAAGATCATCATTGTCTTTATTTGAAGGTCATTTGTATTAAATGACGAGGTAGTTTCAAATGGACACATGATTTGAAGAGTTCCAGAGATAATATCCTCTGACCTTTCTCTCTAATCCTTCCTAACTCAGTTAATCTCCCTCGAATCTCTTCATTATTCCCACATAAACTCTCAGGGAACATATTGTAGTGCTTGGAAACGGCAATATCGTGCACTGGTTTCGATGAAAGTCTCGTGGTCAGGGAGAAGAGAGTCGACGTGGGACGACTTTAAAGAACGGAAGTCATTAATAATGAAATCGTGAAACTTTATCAGCGTAATTGCTGTTAGGATTTGACCATCATTAGAGCAAGTATGATAACATTTAATCCCAATGTTTAGTGCAATCAAAATGAATCAGAATGAATTCAAAATTAAGGAAATTTATGGGCGGTCTCGTTACGTTTATGTCTTGGTGCACAGATTGTTCAGATTTAAACTTGATTTTTTTTTTTTTTTTTTTAATGATGTATGGATTATGTTAAATTGCAATCCAAGTAAATGTTCAACTTCAAATATTACTAATAATATAAAAGTTATTCTTTTTAAAAATGAGTAAAGACACGTGAACCATGGCCTGAATGATTTTAAAAAGCCTTTTACTTGCTTAAACGTATAAACTCTCAATCAGACGACGTGGTAGATTGTGAGAAACTTTTTAGAATTTTGTGTATCAAAAATAATTGCTTTAATACGTCACGATTAGGGCTGTGCAATTAATCGCAATCGCAATTTGAGCACATGCAATTTCTAAATCGCATAAATCTGCAATTTTTATTTATTAATTCATTTATATTTTAATTCAGAATACTGCAATGTTACTGTGCGCATGTTTAAGATGTTAACCAATCAGAGCTCGCTCAGCACAAATTAGAACAAAGCAAAGCGGGAGAACAGAATAGGCAAACGGGAGGAAAGAAGAAAAAATATGGATGCAGTTCAGAATAGAAATGATTTGGCACCAAAGAGAAATTCAACATCAGTCGTTTGGATTCAAACACTGGACAAAAGATGCCAACTCGCACTTATTTCACACAAGTTGCTGTATGAGAAACGTAAGGCGGGCGTTGAATACGAGTTTAAGCTGGTGAAATAATCATAATTTATTTGATGTTGTCTGTTTTTAAGACACATATTTTTTTTTACAGTTTTGATTATTAAGCAGTTAATCCCACTGTACAGTGTTACTTCATTGTGAAATGTGTGCACTGAAATACAATTTTGAAGTTTACTTATTATGACTGGAACTTCAGGTTAGTTAACCTTCATTTATTTTATGTTGTCTGTTTTAAAGACAGTTAATTACAGTTTTGTTTATGAAGCTGTAAACGCAGTTACTTCATTGTGAAACATTTTGTTATGCACTTCTTTTGCACTGAATACATTAAAAAAAAGCAAAAACAATTCCCAAAATTGCGAAATAAATCGCAATTGCAATATTCATTAAAAAAAATCGCAGTGTGATTATTTTGTCCATATTGCACAGCCCTAGTCACAATTTATAATGGTACAATTTCATATGGTATCTTGTTTACCATTAAGTCATAAGGAAAAAAAATCTTCATCTACATGCATGAAGCGAGGGACGCACACTTAGAAATGCACTTGACATTTAGCTGAAATGGCAGAAGCTGTCAACTAACACTAACACAACTGTCTTAACACCAAGCACAACACGCTTATTCAAAACAAAAGTTACACAAGTTCAACCCTGCCAGGCCTAATACTGAACTCTGCAATTCTGTCAAAAGAGCCATCAAGTTTATTTCAGAAATCAGGTAATTATCATTGCGGTGTGTTGTACATCAAAGTGCTTGTGGGATGTTTACCAATTACAGAAGAAGAGTCACATTTATGTTATTGTGGCAGATGCACCACAAGACACAGACAGCTGTTGAAAAAAAGGAAGCATCCGAGTAAGGATATCACAAATGATAGAAGCTAGAATTTCAACATTCCCAGAATCCTCTCCAGATAACAGGCCCTTCTGTTTGAAGCCTTTGAATGTTTGATATGGACTTTCTCTTTTGCTCTGAAAGCACCATGCTTTAGGCTTCTCAATGAGATGCTCTGAGTTACATAACCACGCAATTATTAGCACCAGCGCCGCATGAAACATCAGAATCATGTCAGCCGCCTCTACACTTCTGAAAATGAAGTTTACTAAAGCCGATCAAGCACAGAAACTTGATGACTCATGAACAAATATCTGAATCCTGACACTCGGAGACTGTCATGGTCAAGATTAAGAGGGAGTAACAGATTTAATTTGTTTCCAAAACGGGCTCTGTTTAATCCCAAGCAGACCCTATGTGAAATTATGGGAAGGTATTGACATTTTTTTTCCTCTATTCTTGGTGTCATATTTATGTCTGAAGAGAATAATTACTTGGATTTTGAATGAAAATTTGAGGTTAGCATTCAAAGTTATGTGATTTAAGATTGTGTGTGTGTGGTCCTGGTAAACACTAAATGTCCCCATAAGGATGGCAATACCAGAAATCTTTTGGTCCTCATGAGGAAAACGGCTTATAAGTCATGCTAGGTGATGTTCTTTGAAAACGTAAATATGCAGCAAGTTTTCTATGAAGGTTGTGTTTAGGGTTTATACAGTATGAACAGTATAAAAATCATTGTTTTATACCAGCATATGTGCGTTTCTGTAGTTAACCATATGCAATGATTACAAAATTTTAAAGAATAAAAATCGACATGGGCAGGCAGTATTTATGAAATAATTTACATGTCTGCAGCATTGTTTGACGAAGCACCAGACTGCCAGTGTCTAATTATTGATTCCATTCCCCTGTCCTGTTAATTATCTCATTCGTTTCTGTGTATTTATACTCCCTGTTTTATGCGGATGTGTTATTCGTACCAGGATTCTGTGGATTATCTGATTACAGCCTGTTTCTGAGAGTTCTTGGTTTTCGTGCGATTACTATAACAACCACGTGTTCCAAATGACAATTATTTTTGAGCCTCACACTTTTTAGGGCTCTAACAGTGGATGGTAAAGACGAAAAGAATAGGGTGATCATTTCTGAATGGAACTCTCCCTCTCTCTCTCTCTCTCTCTCTCTGAATTGTCTCTCATGTACAGCCTGCATCCTTTTATTATAAATAACTTGATAGAATCAGCCAGAAACTCCCATCAAAAGTGCCACTTTCGAACTATTAGCGCCCAGCTGCTTGAGTGCTTATGTCAAGCTATTAGCCATACAGTCTTTGTTAGCTGTGGCTTGAATGGATTCTGTGCAGAATTATGTGAATACATAAATAAATAAACACATGTACATTTAGCTGCATTTGTGCATTATCACCTCTGCATTCACTTTCAATAATTCAATGCAACTTTGACATCGATCCCGCTCTTGCACTTTAGCTATGTTTGTTTTGTTTTTTTCTAATGTCATGTCAGGGGAATGTCCTTAAACGCTACTCAAAGAAATATCATACCTTCTGCTTTCTTCTGTTTAAAGACCGTCAAAAGATGAGCTTGCCTTTTGAACTGCACAAAAAATGAGTTCTGATTGGTCAGTTGCTGTCATTTATAGTGGATATCCACCGGCCACTGAGCCCTACTATCTCCTGATCTTACCAAATCAAGCCTGGAGTTGTCATAAATATCAGCACACTCAATCAGAACTGTTCAACCCAGGGGGCTTACTGGTGAATCCTATCTTTGTTCATTGATTTTTTTATCTTTATTTGAATATCTGAAGAGAACATGCATTAGGTTGCGGTTGTAGTGAATCATAATCATATGACACTAACAGTAGATAAAATCCACATGGAGTTGTATTTCTAGAGTTCATTTGAAGTCTCTCCATAAATGTTTTTTGCAAGTTTGTCATATACATATATATATATATATATATATATATATATATCTCAAAAGAAAATTTCTCTTGTCAGCACCCACTGGGATTCGCAAGCAAACAAGAAGTGCATCAGAGTGTTTTGTTTTGCAATCTACACCCGTAATTTATCACATTTAATAAAAGTATCTTCCATTTCTATTTCCGTTTTGCTCCAGTTTCCCCAACAAATTTTTTTTCGCTGCTTTACATAATTTAATTTATACAAAATATAAGAATATTGCTAAAACAAACGATCAACTTTGATGGAAATATAGCCACAGTGTCATACTATGGCATAATATTGTATATACTGTTCAATATGCAGTAAGCATTATAATACCCTTCTCAAACATAGCCGAGCTCTTAGTAAGTTGTACCCAAAAGCTTACACTTATTTTAAATCAGGAATATCAATGGAACATGTACTGTATATAATCAGCACCACTGTAACTGAAAGGCAATTACAACAAATATTGCTCCCACAACAGCTCATATTTCATCCAGAAGTACCCCAGCTTGTGTTTGTTGGTGGACAGTGAATTTTCCTTGTCTCCACATACCACTTGAGCTGAAACTGTCTACTTTTTTCTACCATGCCCTCAGTCTTTTTAAATATGGTCTCTTACTAAATTATTATTATTTAAAATCCTACAGTAAAATTTAGCTGGGTATTTTGGAAATTACAGAAAAAGGTTTGCATTGGAGTTCGGTCAGTGATTTTCCCTTAAAATCGTAATTTCCGTTCACAGAAAGTGTTCAAATCAAAGTGGAAGCTGCATCGACTGCCTAAAGAGATTGACTCTTTGACACAAACAAGAGGAAGTCTTCTGAGAGAAACTTGAGAGAGACCGACAATCACTTTGAAGTACCTACAGGTTTTTTTACACTGGTATAATTGGGTATCTATTGCAGGGTGGGGAACGCGTTGATCCTGGAAGGTCGCTGCCCTGCAGAGTTTAGCTCTAATCCTAATCAAACACACCTGAACAAGCTGATCAAGGTCTTCAGGATTACTAAAGTTACAGGCAGGTGAGTTTTTTTCTCTGAAGGGCAGTGACCCTCCAGGACCAACGTTCCCCGACCCTGTTGCATTGTTTTTGCATTGCATGACTCACTTTTTGAAGTGTACAGAGTTCAGTAGCACAGAATAGAATAAAGACAGTAGTCAGAGAGGATTGCACAATGGACATTACCAAAAATAATCATGTGAAAACATTTTTGGGTTAGATAAGACAAAGTGGTTTTCATCCCAAATTTAAAGCAATATGTGTGGTGAAAATCTACATCCAATTTTTAATCAATTGTGGACAGTGGTCAAGGCTAAATTAACCATGGTCTCAGTACAATTGGGGTATCTAATGGGGGCATCTAATGGGGTGGTGTGTTGCAGTGGGTAAGTGAGCCAGAAGTGAACACCATTATGCCGTTGAGCATGGCGTTGAAACTCGGGTTATTCTAGGGGGCCTGTCCTTGTAATAAGCTCATGGCATCATTCTGTGGTGACATCCTCTGAAACATCAGAAACAACAGCAGCCCTGGTCCTGTTCCTTGATGGTGTCCAATGGTGGTGTCAAATGCTGACGTTAGGGGTTGCACTTGGGAGCCCCAAACACCTCTTATACTCCCCCAGCGGCACTTCCCCAGACATTTGGATATAAAAGGAACTGGCGTGCATCCGCTCATTCAGGTTTGTGCTGAGAGTGTGTCCCCGCCATCCGACGGGTAGTTCAGCATTGTGGCAGGAGGGACGCCATGTCTCATTCTCTCCATCAGGGTGTGGGGGTTACAATCATTCCTATCTGCAGTCACCTTGACGTGGTGTCGAATGCTGACACTAGGGGTCCCTATGGAAAACGCCACAACTGCTGAACTGAGTTACGAGGTTTTGGCGACGCATATGTTGGCAAACCACTGTGTGCTGGGGAACAAGTTCATTGGTGACATTGTAACTTATCCACAGCTACAAGTAAGACCACTCCAGGATCGAAAGAGTACTTACAATGGAAACAGGTCTTTTCAGCCGTATTTCCTTTTGACCTTTTCTGTTATTGTTTTATTTATTTATTTATTTTAAGGAAAGAATGCACAGCCTTTGCAGACAAGTGCACTGACGAAGTGCTCTTCCTTCCAGGTGGGAAAAAGAACACTACTGAGACCATATCCTGCCCTTGGAGAGGTTCACATGTGGAAATACATCATGTGGACTTACTTCCCAGGAAGTACCACACGTCCCTGTCATAGGTCCAACCTGAAAGAAGGGAGCTACTGTACTACGAATGCAGCGACTGGTGGGAGATGGGGCTCTGCCTTGTGGAAGACATGGGCTTACCTACAGTGGACAAAACATCATATGGGAATACCAACAAGGAATCACTACATATGGAGCACCTAGCCTCAGTATACGGGTTGACCTGAAGAGGCATGCATCATGGGTACTGGACCTTGCATCAAATTCCTCTGTCGAATTCGACTTCTGCAGAGTGTTAAAAGGTAAGATATTGTACATCCAGGGTTCATTCAAGTTTGATTTATTTCTAGAGCACCTTTTGGCTGCAGGCTGACCAAAGTGCTGTACAACAGCAATAAAGAATACACATAAAAAAGCAAAAAACAGTTAAAAATTGCATACTAAAAGCCAAAGAGAAAAGATTCGTTTTAAGGCAAGATTTCTAATTAAATTTTCTAATAAACGAGTAGGGCCAGCCTCTTCAAAAGCTCTATTACTCCTTGTCTTTAGGTGGGTTCTGGGGATCTTAAGGAGGAATTCGCCATTCAAGCTTCGTTCTCTCACACCCAGATTCCGCACGTGGGAGGGATAAAAAAAAATTAATGACTCAGATCAATGTGATTTTGTGTTCTGGAGTCAGAAGGGCTGAAGGCAATAACTTCCATTTTATCTGTGTTCAAGAAAGGAAAATCTTTAGAAAGACATTATTTAACATCGCCCAGACACGCTGATAGAATATGTAGACCACACTTGTTTTTCCTAGTTACAGGCAGGTAGATTTGCATATATTTGGCGTAACAATGGAAGGAATGGCATGTTCACTAAAAATGGAACTCAGAGGAAGCAGCTATAGAGAGAAAAGGGTGGGAGCTAAAATAGAACCCAGAGGTACACACAAACAAATAACTAACCACAAATTAGATTGTTTGTAATTTGATTAGATACAATCAAATCTGATTGTAATGAGAGGTTTAAACGTCATTCAAGAGGCAGGTGGGTCAACAAACGTCAACATTTCATTACCAGTTACTTGTATTTGGGCCCTCAGACTCATCGATTTGACACAGAAGTATCTCAAGAAATCTTCAGAGTGCAGAGGTAGGATTTTAAAAGGAATTTACAGGAGTATTTAACACTGAATTTATGACAAAGAAAATAACTTTAGGAGTGAGGTGGTGTTTGTCAATCAAATTAGAGAAATAAAAAGACTTGGGTCTCTAAACAGCTCTCTGGTATAAAGACAAACAGTTCTTAAAAATATCAAAGGATTTTTTTTCCCCATTTTCTTTCCACTTTCCTGCATGATTGTCTCAGAGAACGAATGTCTCGATCAAACCATGGCTCAGTTCTAGGTTTTGGCTTAAAGAACTTAAAAAAAAGAAAATTGTCAGATATTAGAGATTCAGTCACTATTGTCAGTTGTAGACAGACCAAGAGACTGAGTCCAGAGTGTTTCCTTGGGTATGTGTAGGATGTGTAATGTTCAAGAACTCTGGCTTTAATTGTTTTGATGGACAACACACATGGACATTAAATCACCTTGTAAAAGAATCCGATCATAATTGGTGATGAGATCCCTTACAAACTCTGAAAAATCTGATATAAAGTCTTTAAATAAATGTGGTGGCCGATATATCAGAGCTAAAACAATAGGTTCAGACCAGTCAAGTAATTGTAGCTATGCTTCAAAGCTCATGAATGTGGTGGAAGGTAGCAGCCGACATCGGGATGTAAAGTTTTTCTTAGTGATGATAGGTAATTGTCCACCTCTTCCAACAGGACAGGGAGAGTTGTCGAAACAGTAGTCTGTTGGAACGAGTTCTGAATAAGGGCTTAGATCTCCTACCTTCTCACAGGTAATAAACAGGAAGACCAGGCTGTGAGAACAATCGTTGAGAATAAAAATCTTGTTAACCAGAGAGTGAGACCATTTTTGGAGAGCATAACATTAGAGTGCTGTCCGAGGCTGGGGCTTTGCTCAGAAAATGAAGAATAGCAGTATTTACTCCTTCAGGGTGAGACTGAATGATAATTCAAGAATCAGAATCCTGTAGTAGTTGAACTGGGGAATCGTGAGGAGCAATTACATCTATTCAAAGGCAGCGAGATAAAATGAATGGCTTGTGCCAAACCGCAAAGCGGCTCAGATCAATAATCCATGGCTGAGACCTAGAGTTAAGGGAAAGCCAGCTCGCAGGTGGATCTTTAATCTGACGACCACTCCGCAGCATTTCCCACATCTTCTCTGACGCTTTCTCGGGATAACGTCCAATGACCGGCGACAAAGAAAATCCGGAATGTCATGTAAGACACTCCCTTGTGTGTTGTCAGCTAAATTTCGCTTTAAAGACATCCACGTAACAGCTACAAATATGTCTGACAGTCGTAGACAAGAGACTCGACATAGTTAAAAGGCAAGAGAGTACATATAAATAGCCAATTACAGGGCATGGTAGAGAGCGACAGACGGCGTACCACATTCACTGGCGCCATTTTTCACCCGTTCAGGGAGCTCACATAGACAAAAACAAAGTGCATATACAGACTTTCCCTTCGGCTGTTCCCCAAAACAGACAAAGAGCTACTCAGTGCTCCTGAAACTCTGTGTGCGGTCCAGATAAAAGCACAGGCTCACACTGGATATGGCAATGATAAGGCTGGGCCTGCCTTGTTTCGAGGCAGTGCTAAAAGGGGTAGTGGGAACTTTGGGAACATCACCCGGTTGAGGTCGCAGGATTATGTGAGAGTATGCTGGACTGAACTCAAGGCTGGCAGAGAATGCCTGCAGGCTCTCAACCCTCTTGATGGAGGTAAGCGTGGTCAGGAGCGCCGTCTTCAATGAGAGGGCATCCAGCTCAATTGATTCTACCAGCTCAAAAAGGGCTCTCTGTAGGCTCAGCAAGACTCAGCAGGAGATCCCATGCTTTGTCAGCTACATACACTTTAGGGGTGGAAGGGGACAGCCAACCCTCCAGTCTTTCCTCCAAGAAGGAAAGCACTGACCCAACTGCACATCTCTATGGGTCTTCCATTAAGGATGCACACCAGTTAGCGAACTTCAAGGCATAGGCATCGCCTTTGGTGATAGCCCCCATAAGTATTCCGCATCCCGTCCAGGGGCCAGACATGGAGGCTCCAGAGGTCTGGGAAAGGGTGCTAGATTGTGCCCCAACCCTGTGAAAGGAGGTCCTTCCTTAAGGGAATTTGCCAGGGCGAGGCTGTCATAAGGAGCATGAGCTCTGAGAGTCCGTTTGGTCAAATATGGTGCAATCAACAGGACCTGCTCTTCTTCTGACCTTGCACAATGTCTGTGTATGTAGGCCAACAGGGGAAACGTTTACTTGCGAGGAACCCGGGGCCATCTGTGTGTCAGTGCATCCATGCTGAGGGTGGCTTCAGTCAGGGCATACCACAACGGATAGTGGGAGGATTCTAGGGAAGCGAACAGGTCAACCTGTGCCTTGCCAAATCAACTCCAGATCAGCTGAACCATAACGGTTTATATATGCTGTAGTCACTGTGTTGTCCATCTGGACCAACACATGCTTGCCCTGAATCAATGGCCAAAACCTCTGCAGGGCAAGCAGTACTGTCAGCAGTGCAGTCAAGGTCACATCCAGGAGCCAGAGGCACATCCATTGCATACCTTACAGCCCCAGCCTCACTTGGAGGCATCTGTTGTGACAACAACGTGCCTGGATACCCCTGTAAGGAAACCCATAGAAATGTTTTGAAATGCCCATAGAAATCCAAGGTCTGACCAAAGGCTGAATGTGTGATGATGATCTGCATGATGATCATACAATATGTGCTGCAGCGCCATGCCCATCTCAGGACTTGGAATATGAAGCCAGTGCTGTAGTGGTCTCATATTCATCCGTCTGAATGCTGTTACTGCTGCCGGAGGATGCCATAGGCCCCAGGACCCTCTTCATTGGAGTCTCTGTTTCCCCGCTGAATGCCTCAGACAATTCAGCCCTGACTGGGTGCATTTGTTCATGACTGTGCACGGTCATGCTTAATGAGTCCATTCCAAGAAAAGAAATGCCCTGCACTAGAATGAGCTTGATCTTTTCCCAGTTAACCTGAAACCCCAAATGGCCGAGGTGTCTGAGCACCATGTTAGAGGGCTGCATTGGGTTTGGGCTCCCACGGGACCCAACGCAAATCTCACGGGAGCGGGCGGTTTTACCCTTGCTGCGGGCGGGAGTGGGCAGTCAGAAAATTTAGCGGGAGACCCACTGGGATTTGGCGTGTAGTAGAAATGGAGTCACCACAAGAATTTGAGAAGAAAATTTAAAGTGGCTGTTTACTTGACAAAAGCAAGACAAGTCAGACATATGGAAATTAATCAATTGACCCTTCGCAAACAGTTTGATTGACAGTCGATCTAACCAATGATAATGCCAAATCTGCCATCTTATCCGACAAAGCCGTCAGGGAATAGCCTATATAGATTAACATTGGTGAACTTGAAATATTGTTCGTACTCACGTCTTTCTGTCGCTGTTGAAACAACATGAAGTTCATTCATGTTTATTTTATGCTATAAATGAACCAGTCTGAAGAGATTATCGGTTCACAAGCCGCTTGAGCCACTGTATGGTATTTATTGTTTAAACTGCTTTAAAAAATATACAATATTTTAAATATGAAACAGTTTGATATGTTGTCAGTGTCCTCTTTGCTCCGCGATGTATTGTTCACTGCTGGAGAACATGATGTGTGGTGTGAGAGAGCATGGGTTGTCAGGCATTGCAACAGGGGGTGGGTTTTGCGAAGGGTCAATTGTCACTAAAAAAAAACTTTGTAAGTTGCGATAAATGTGCAAAAGTGTTCGTTTACAACGGACATAAATCTGTTAATGATGTTAACTTGAACGAATATTTAGTCTCAGTATATTTGTAGCTACATTTTTCACAAGCTGTGAGATAAAGTCCGCGGGAGCGGAACAGATAGGTCGCGGGAGCGGGTGGTCCTGGTCATACATTCAGCGGGAATGGGGCGGGTGCGGAAAACAGTCCCGCTCAGGGCTCTACACCAGGTCCCTCTGTGCACACAATAAATCTTGAGTCAACTAGAATCCGCCGGTCATTGAGATAATTAAGAATACGGATGCCCACTTCCCTCAATGGGGCAATGGCAGCCTCTTCAACTTTCGTGAATATGTGAGGTGACAGGGACAGCCTGAAAAGGAGCACTTTGTACTGATATGTCCAAGTACAGGAACCTGTTCAGGAAATGATTTAGAACACGCAGGTCTAGGCTTGGTCTCAACCCACACCTTTTTTTGGTGCCAAGAAGACTGGCATTTCTGCATGCAGAACAGGGGAGTTTTGCTCTGTCACCGAGGTGAATAGGATGCCACTGACTCTGGGTGGGCATCTGGCAAACTGAATCGCATAGTTTAGTCTGTCTTTTTTAAAAGTAATATATTCTTTTTATGCCTTTATTGGGTAGGACAGTACAGTACAGATCAGACAGGAAAGTGTGGGGTGGAGAGAGGGGAACAGAATTGGCGAAGGAATCAAACTTGGGTCGCCGGGGGCACATTTGTACCATGTCAGCGCACTGCTTACAAGACTATTGGTGCAGACAGAGTCTGACTACCATGATGAACCAGCATGGTGGGTTGGGAAAAGAGCCAACTATGCAGCTGGACTCCTGATGAGTGGTACTAATGGGACAGTTGTTACTGGCATACCTGCGATAGGGCGGCAAAGCATCGGTCGCCACGTCTGAAGGCTTAGCATCCCTGGATCAGACATGTGAAACAAAGATCAGTATCTCCCGAAGCAGAAAGGCATCTTTAAAAAGACGCTCTCCGCTAGCGTTTTGCTCTTTTACAGGGAAAACTGCTGAAGCACCCAAGAAAAAGTCTCACTACACTGTTCATGGGGTGGAGAGTCCACTGCACACTGCTTTCTTCATACCCATATGTCTGCGGGAATGGGGCTCAAATTCCCCACCAATTCTCATTGGCCTTTTCTGAAGTATCAGAGGTGTTTGGGACTCCTAAGTGCGACCCCTAGTGTCATTACATCGAAGTGACTGACAGATAGAGAACTGCAGATTTGTACATTTTTGTAACAAAATATCGTTACAGTAATTCTTTAAAAGTGCTTTTCAAAAAATCTATTGCTGACGACATTTCAAATGTAGGATTTCAGTAAAATTAGATCATTTAAAAGCCTATGTTACTCGTATGTTGCTTATATTTCAAAACAAGTCTCTGTTGCAACGTTGCCTATTTAACACTGAATGGAAAAGAAGAGCTCATCCAACCAATTACTTTTTTCTGACTTTTGACAAGAGAGATTTGCTTTGCAAATAACCGCCGTCTTAACACTCAATAACGTTCAGATCAGGATATAAGTAGGGTTTTGTACTCTGAACAACTGTTGGCTAAATATAAAGCCCTCAAAGTATATTGCTATAGGAGATGGTGACGCACATCAGAAATTAGGAAATAGTTTGCTATCATTGTTTGTCACAACATCCAGGCTAGATGCCAAAATGTCCATTCGTCTGAAGGAGCATGTCATGTGGAAGTCATTGCACACACACAAAAAAAAATAAATAATGAGACAAGCTGCAACATTTATCTAGGGAATTAAACACAACCTAGATGTTTTGCGATGCTCTTTTTATCTACAACTTTCCGCACTAAAATCTTTATTTTAAGTGCATTTTTATAGCTCAGAACAAGGCCCAAATGATTAGGCTTTACACAGTAGCAATTAATTTAGAATTATTCATATATATTATAAATCACTTGCACAGACTTTCTCTGTGCCACACAATAACACTGAAGACTGGAGTAATGGCTTATGAAAATTCAGCTTTGCCATCACTGCAATAAATGACATTTATATATATATATATATATTATAATATGTATAAATATATAATGCTATAATATTACAGTTTTTACTCTATTTCTGATTGTATATATTCAATGCAATAATTCAAGCTCTTACATTTTAGGTTATTTTTGCTTTGCACATAAAACAACCAAAGCAGTCGAATTGCATCAGGGAAACTCTGGAAGGTCGTGGAATCGTCCGGCCCTCTAATGCTTCCCGAAATTTGTCACAGAGGAACTTTGAGTGGAAAAGCCTCTGATTTCAATTAAACAAGCATAAGACAAAACATTCCCACAAGCCCGCTCTTCTGACACTCCAGTTTCGGCTTACCTTCCAGGGAGAGGCTTGATTTCCTCAGTTGCACTCATGGAGGCCAAAGGTGGTCCAGGGCAAAGAAGCAGCGAGAGGGCAGAGGATGTGTCGGTCCTCAGACTGAGGCAGAAAGAGCGCTAGACTCGAGCTCTGAGAGACTCTGCGCAGAGCAAGCGTCTGACATGCATACAGACACACTGATGGAGTAATGTGGGTCCACACTCACACACACACACACCCATCCACACAGGAGTAAGGACAGTTCGGACAGACAGTTGCAGAGATGTGATGTGCATTGGGCTTGACTCAGTCATTCAGGCTGCATACACAAACACACACTCTCTCTCTCTCTCTCGCTCTCAAATGTTTTTCCCGTATGGTATGAAAAGTGGCTCAGTCCAGAACGCTGACAGTCCAAGCATGGAGAGAAAGACACTGAGGCTTGTTGTCTATACCTAGCAGCATGGTCTCTCTCACTTTCAATCTTATTCCCTCTCTCCATTTTCCCTCCCCCTTCTGTTTCTTTCATCCGAGATGTATCATACATGTCTCTCCACCGGGTCCACCCCTTTTTTTCTACCATTCTGCTTTTATATATCTCTCCTTTTCCTCCTGTCTCTCTGATTCACTCTCTTTCTGCTGGATTTAGAGACACTTTCCCTGTACTTTGCACAATTTTTTTTTTTTTTTTTCTTTGATCTGTCTTTGCTGCCAAGCTATATGTTTAACATAAGTATGGGATACAAACATTAGAACACGTGCCATATATAAAAATATTGTAGATGTGTAAATCAAATCTTTGTAAAAATCATTTTGTGCCAATTGGGGTTAAATTATTGAATAGAGAATTCCAAAACTGAGATTTTAGAAATATATTATAGTAGTATATAGTAAGTTTGGATTGTTGCATTGAATATTATGTATGTGTTATGAGAGTCCAATATTGTGCAATGACCGTGCCATGGTTTCCCCAAGACAAATTTCACAGAAATAGGACAATAATTCTATTCTATTCCAACCTATAATGAAAGAAGACAAAGTAAAGTGCATTACACTACCACTCAAAAGATTTTTTAACAAGTAATTCTCACCACGGATGCATTTACTTCATCAAAAATACAGTGAAATATTGTGAAATATTATTACAAAACCAAACTGTTTTCCATTTTAATATATTTTAAAAATGTAATTTTTTCCTGACGCTCAAGAGCTGAATTTTCAGCATCATTACTCCGGTTTTCAGTGTCACATGATCTTTCGGAAATCATTCTAATATGCTTATTTTCTGCTCATTTCTTATTATCGTCAATGATTAAAATATTTGTGCTGCTTTATATTATTCAGGATTACCTGATAAATAGCATTTATTTGAAAGAAATGTCTTTTATAGTCACTTTTGATTCATTTAATGCAATAAATAAATAAATTGCCCCAAACTTTTAAATGGTAGTATATATATATATTTTAATTACATGACAATTATAATAATATATATTATAATAATTCATTTAATGCAATAAATAAATAAATAACCCCAAACTTATATGTAGTATGTGTATATATATATATATATATATATATATATATATATATATATATATATATATATATATATATATATATATTATATATATATATATATATATATATATATATATATATTAATTTTAATTACATGACAATTATCCCATCTGGGCTAGAAACATTTTTGCAATGAAAATGAGCACAAATTAAAAAAAATACCATCATTATTATATATAATTTATAACTTCAATAATTGTTTTATTTACAATGAGGTGATGAAAATAAAAATTTTTGCATTAATGCAGACTCCTATTAATTTTTTTGTTTCTATTGATTTTTGGGATTTTGTAATATATTGCGGACATGTTTTTGACCGTTTTTGTGACATTCACCAACCTCTGATGTGATACTAAAATGAGTATGATGCCCTGGTTTCTGGTTCAGTGATGCATCCTAGAATGCTCTTAGATAACAGTCAAAATGTTAGCTTGTTTTATTACTAGAAGGTGTTAATCGTAAGATAACAACATATGCATAAAACGTGAACCAGCACAATGACACCCTCAATGATATTTCATTCAATATGCATTTCTGCATGAAATTAGACAGCTGACTCTTCATTTTTTTCATTTTCCTACATCAAAAGATTGTCAGATCTGAGCTGAGATGTAAACGCGTCCATGAAAAAGCATTCAGCTAAAGAATCCTGTACGTTTGTGCATAAGTTTCTTAAAGAAACCCAAAGTAATTCGATTTATGTGCAGAATTTTGTATGGTTTCAGCGCAAATCTGCAAAACAGCGATTGCACAGATGAAATCATTATTATTAAATCTAAAACTAATGTGGTGTGATGTGTGTTGCTTCGTTTTCTTCATCGGTCCCTGTCATTTTACGTCTTTCTATTTAGGAGAGGTTGCTCAATGGCTCTTTGTTTCAATAATCTGTAAACATCCCACAATATTGAACACATTCCATGCCATCAATCGTGAACTCATATTGTTACTGTTTTGTAAAATGATTGGATACCCACATACATGTGCTTAATTAATTCTCAAACACAGCTATGTTTGGCAGGCAGCAAAGTTGTTGGTGATTGTTTGTCTTAAATATTTTGCCTCCATCTAGTGTTTCAGGCATTAAACTGCATGGAACAAACTGTTTTCACAGTACATTACCAGGCTTTTACCTTGCATGGTGTAGTTCTGTGAAGATGGCACATGAATTTAAAAAGTGCACTGTAAAAATTACAGCATTATTTTACAGCCGCTGGCTGTTTTTTAATAATACAGCATATTGCTGTAAATTGCAATGCATTCTGGGGTCACGTGTTGGTTTGACTCAAATTTACAGAATATTGCTGTAAATTGACCCTTCGTAATTTAAAAAAAATACAGTTATTTACTGTAATCAGAGAATACAGGGAAATTCTGTAAATTAAATTACAGTAACACTACTGTAGATTTTACAGTAACTGGCTGGCAACCCTGTTGCCAGTATTATACTGTAAAATTTACAGTAATTTTTTAACAGTGCACTGTAATGAATTACTGTAAAAATCACAGCATTATTTTACAGCCGCTGGCTGTTTTTTAATAATACAGCATATTGCTGTAAACTGCAATGCATTCTAGGGTCACGTGTTGGTTTGACTCAAAATTTACAGAATATTGCTGTAAATTGACCCTTCGTAATTTAAAAAAAATACAGTTATTTACTGTAATCAGAGAATACAGGGAAATTCTGTAAATTAAATTACAGTAACACTACTGTAAATTTTACAGTAACTGGCTGGCAACCCTGTTGCCAGTATTATACTGTAAAATTTACAGTAATTTTTTAACAGTGCACTGTAATGAATTACTGTAAAAATCACTGCATTATTTTACAGCCGCTGGCTGTTGTTTAATAATACAGCATATTGCTGAAAACTGCAATGCATTCTAGGGTCACGTGTTGGTTTGACTCAAAATTTACAGAATATTGCTGTAAATTGACCCTTCGTAATTTAAAAAAAATACAGTTATTTACTGTAATCAGAGAATACAGGGAAATTCTGTAAATTAAATTACAGTAACACTACTGTAAATTTTACAGTAACTGGCTGGCAACCCTGCTGCCAGTATTATACTGTAAAACTTACAGTAATTTTTAACAGTGTGGTGAAAATCAAGTTTTTAATGTCGTTCATATGTCTATGTGGTGTTTTTAATATGCTTTAAGACAAACCAAATTCATATGTCAACACCATTGCAGACATTCTCAAAGCCGCAGTTTGAAATCGCTGGTGTCTGTAATGTCACATGCTGCCTCGTAACCAACCATGTCGACGTGCCGGCGGGCTTTAGCATATCATTAGCTATGAGCGCTCTGAAGCAGGGGAGTCTTAGGAGAAGCTAGGTTAGCCTGATGTATTTTGCTGTTGATATTCTGAGTTGTTCAAAACGGATTAGGATGCTGATTTTTAGAAGGCAGCTGTCTGACTCTGAGGTGGCGAATGGGAACGTGTCGAGTTTAAAGCTTCATTTATTTATACAGCACATTAAAAAACAGCAACAAGACTGACCAATCAGCATCTCAATCAGCTAGTTCAGTCGTCAGCCACATTCATTTACATAATTATTCACGACCTGGGAAGCTAGGGATCTGATTGAGATGCAGGGTTGGTTTGTGTAACATTATCAACACATTATTAGCTGTTTGAGAACGTAGTCAAGCAAATGGCTAATCATCTTAATTACAGTTATGTTGTAAAGAGCAATACAATTGTGCAGCGTTTACCTCAGTAAGTTGACCGAGTGGATCTCTGATCCGGCCTGAGTGAGTGAAGGCGGGGCTAATTTGCATATTAAATGAGTGTGTAGAGTTACGTTCAAGCAATTTTAAGGCATTTTCAGAGGGAAAAAAAACGTTTAAATATGTCATTTTGGTGATCAAAGATGTGTTTTAAGGGACAGGGGAACTTTAAAAACCTCTTAAAGTACTAATTTATGCAGCTATGATGTTTCTGTACAGGGCTGGGTGGGTTACTTTTAAATGTATTTCACTGCAGATTACAAAATACATACTTTAAAAAGTCATTGTAATGTATTTTGTTACATTACTCAAGTTTAGTAACTTTATCTAAATACTTTAGAATACTTTGGAATACTAATAAGTGTGGAACAAACACAAAAAAGGTCATTGTGAGTTTTTATCTCACAATTCTGACTTTTTCGCTCAGAATTGAGTGATTTAATGTTGCAATTGTGAGTTATAAGAGATATAAACTCACATACTAAATTCACAATTGCAAGAAAAAAAGTCAGTATTGCAAGTTCACATCTCCCAATTCTGACTTTATAACTTGCAATTGTGAGTTTAAATCTCGCAATTTTGAGAAAATCAGAATTGGGAAATGCAAACAAGATTATGAAAAAAAAACTAGTTGTGAGAAAAAGTTGCAGTGACGAATGAATTATAAAATGACTCACAAAACATGAAAACAGTCGTGGATCATCAGGTCATGACAGGACAGTTCAGTTGACAGTTGGGCAATTTTTTTTAATAAATTTTGTCTTGTTCAGGACAGTACTAAATAAAAATAACAAAGTCATGATCCCTCTTAAAAGTATTAAAATTTTGATGAAACTTAATTCCGCTTTTTCAGAGAATCACCAATCGCTGTTTAAATGACATTAAAACTCAAAGTAATCACTTTGGTAATCTAAAACACTTTTCAGATGTAACTGTAATCTGATTACCACCCATTTAAAATGAAATACAGTGACTCAAATTTTGTATTTTAAATACGTAACTAAGTTACTTGTATTTCGTTACTCCCCAACCCTGTTTCTGTCATCTTCAAATCCTTGTTCTGAGACAAAAGCCTCAATAAAAAAGATAAGTGATTTTGAACGTGGCATGGTTGTTGGTGCCAGACGGCTGGTCTGAGTATTTCAGAAACTTCTGATCTACTGGAATTTTCACGCATCTCTAAGGTTTAGAGAGGATGGTCTGAAACAGAGAAAATATCCAGTGAGCGTCAGTTCTGTGGGTGAAAACGCCTTGTTGATGCCAGACTGAGGCAACAGTAACTCAAATAAGCACTTGTTACAACCGAGCATCTCTCACAACATGTTGATCCTTGAAGCAGATGAGCTACAGCAGCAGAAGACACACCGATGACACTCCTGTCAGCTGAGAACAGGAATCTGAAGCTACAATTCGTACAGGCTCACCAGAATTGGTCAATGGAAGATTGGAAAAACATTCCCTGGTGTCAATTTCTGCTGCGACATTCAGGTAGGGTCAGAACTTGCATGAACATTATGAAAGCATGGATCCATCCTGCCTATCAACAGTTCAGGCTGCTGGTGGTGTAATGGTGTGGGTTTTTTACTCAGCAAACTTTGGACCTCTGGGCATCGCTTAAATGCCACAGACTACCTGAGTATTGTTGCTGACCATGTCCATCTCTTTATCAGTCTGCCCATCTTCTGATGGCTACTTCCAGCAGGAAAATGCACCATGTCACAAAACGACACATGACATTACTTGAACATGACAGTGAGTTCACTAAACTCAAATGGCCTCCACAGTCACCAGATCCAATAGAGCAGCTTTGGGATGATGTGGTGGAACGGGAGATTCACGTCACAGATGTGCAGCCGACCAATCTGATGATATCATGATAATATGGAAGAAAAATCTCTGAGGAATGTTTCCAGCACCTTGTTAAATCTATGTGTGACCAATAATCTTCAGAAATCAGTAGTGCAAAAAACATCCCAGAGCTCACCCAATTATAACTGCAGAATTCCCCAGGAGTCTCCCTGTTCCAGACGGTCCTCTCTAGCTGAGTGCTCATCTCATGATGTTCTCCAAATCACTACGGCAGTTTTAGACGGATATGTCTGGATCTGCTGTGAACTTATTCGGTTGGGGATATCTGCATTAAAAGACTGACTTACAGCAGATGTTCCCAAACAAATGAGTTCACAGCAGATCCAGACCGTCGTGAGATCTAATGAACTTTTTTCACAAATTACCTGAGAGAGAACTGTTAGAATAAAAAGTGGGCAATTTTAATGACATAATTTGTGAAATAATATGAATTCTATCTTGTAAATTTGTACACTGTACTGACTGCAAGCTCAACAATTCCCCATTGATATCCTGTAAAAAATCATATATGTTTTTTTCTTTAATCTATGTCATTCTAAAAGGACTCAATCCTTCGTTTTAGTTGCCTAGCCTTTTTGTGAAAGGTGTCTAAAAGTTACAGGTAGGCCTACTGTACAATCTGTTGTTACATCGGGCCCTTATTAGAGTGACTATATGGCAAGCCATTTGGACTTTTATTCATTCTCAGGATATGAACTTGTGATATCAACAATTACATTTTCACTAGTTAAAATGTTAATTCTTGATATCGGGAATTAGATTTCCACTAGAAACAATGACAATTTTTGATATCAAGAATTACATTTCCTCTAGTAGCAACGTTAATTCTTGATATCTGAATAAAAGTCAATACGGCAAGCCGTTTTGACTTGTATTAATTCTCAGGATATGAACTTGTGATATCAACAATCACATTTTCACTGTTAAAATGTTAATTGCTGATATCAGGAATTACATTTCCACTAGTAACAATGGCAGTTTCTGATATCAACAACTGAATTTTTGATATCAGAAATTAAATTCTTGATATCAACAAATGAATTGCTACTAGTAAAAATGTTCATTTCTGATATCATGAATATGATAAGAAAGCCGTTTTAGATATCAGAAATTATATTGATATCAGGAATTCATTTTCAGATATCAGAAATGAACATTTTTACTAGCAATATGGCAAGCCGTTTTGACTTTTATTCATTCTCAGGATATGAACTTTCACTAGTTAAAATGTTAATTCTTGATATCAGGAATTAGATTTCCACTAGTAACAATGGCAATTTTTGATATCAAGAATTATATTTCCACTAGTAACAAAGTTCATTCTTGATATCAACAATTCAATTTCAACTAGTAAAAACTATATTTAAAACTAAAAACTAAAACTATATATTGTTGATATCAAGAACTGTATTTTTACTAGTGAAATCTCGCCATAGGCTGCCATTCAAATTCAATTGTTGATATCAAGAATTCATTTCTTACTAGTTGAAATTCCAGTTTCACATATCAGGAATACAATTCTTACTAGTAACAATGCAAATTTCTGATATCAACAATTACATTGTTACTAGTACAAATGTCTATTCTTGATATCAACAACTGAGTTGCTACTAGTAAAAATGTTCATTTTTGATATCTGAAATGAATTCCTGATATCAAGATAATTTCTGATATCTAAAACGGCTTTCTTACTAGTAACAACCACATTCATGATATCAGAAATGAACATTTTTACTAGTAGCAATTCAATTCTTCTTTTGACTTTTATTCAGATGTCAAGAATTTTAGTTTTTACTAGTGGAAATGTAATTCTTGATATCAAAAATTGTCATTGTTACTAGTGGAAATCTAATTCCTGATATCAAGAATGAACATTTTAACTAGTGAAAATGTAATTGTTGATATCACAAGTTCATATCCTGAAAATGATTAAAAGTCAAAACGGCTTGCCATAGCCTATGGCGAGATTTCACCAGTAAAAATACATTTCTTGATATCAACAATTATAGTTTTTACTAGTGGAAACTGAATTGTTGATATCAAAAATTGTCATTGTTACTAGTGGAAACTGAATTGTTGATATCAAAAATTGTCATTGTTACTAGTGGAAACTGAATTGTTGATATCAAAAGTCAAAACGGCTTGCCATAGAGTTTCTTGTTCTGTAAACAATATTTTATTATTTGGTAATTAAGTATTTTATAAACGCCTCATGACGCGCAGCGGCAAGCTAAACGCCTCAAAGCTTGTTTACTCAGCGCAGTTTGTGCAAGGGGCGTTTACACCACTCACTGAACTCATGGAGTTGTCCGTGTACAAGCAAGATAACACAAGTTCAGCTCACTTTGAAAAGTCACTCTCATAATGTTTGCTAAATAAAAGCAGTCATGGGGTCTGACGAGCAAAAGGACAGACTCCGCGAGCTCTTCCACGCCTGTGATGTGGACCATTCAGGACGTATAGAGAAATGGGAGTTTGAGAAAATATGTTCCGAACTGCAGGTCCGACCCACCGAGATAGATGCGCTTTTCTCCAGCCTTGACACCGACAAAGACGGCACGATTAATCTAGAGGAATTTATGGACGGGTTTCAAGAGTCACACTTGTTGAAAGACGAGGAGATGAGCAGCGAACCCGCCGGGGAAAGTTTCTCTCCCGCCTTGGAGGATTTTAAATCCCGCCTGGGGGATCAGCTCAAATTCATCCCCAGGTAAAACACCTGGCTGTCAAAGTATCTCAATGAGCGAATCCTGAAAAATCTATGAGATGTTTCCTTAAAGTTCCTAATGGGAATTATTTAATAGGACCATTTAAAAAAAAAAAAAAGTTTTTCTTATAATTACATGCCTTTTTATAATATTCTTGATTATTATAGGAGTTTAGCAAAAGAAGTTACATTCTGTATCTAGGGTTTTAAAACTCATTTATATCCCTCTATGATTGCCTTCAACTTTTTTTTAAAGCAGTCATTCTTATTAATGACGTTTACTGTAAAAGGAATAAATAAGACATTTCAGCAAATGAAAGGGAAACTTTCTTAAAGGACCCACTAAACATATTTATTTATCTAGCACATTTCATGTACAGTGGTAATTCTTAAAAAAAGGGCTTTACAGAAATATTATTTAAAAAAAATAGTATTTTACATAAGAAATACAAATATTACAATAAAAGTAATAAATAAATGAGTTAAAATGAAATAAGATTCGAAAATGAATATGAGGGACATAAAAGGAAAAGAGTTTGGATGTTAAAGGTTCTTTGTGGAACTATATATGCCATATATTTTTTAAAATGTGTGATCAGCGATGGAGCTATATGTTGTTTGGTAGACTTCAACTATATAGTTTGGACATATCTTTATTGTAAGCTGAAATGTTAAAATGTAAAAGTATCCCATCAAATTGAAAGGCACAATTATACTCTATCATATTACAGTAACTATATATAAATATATCTGACCTAGTTTTGGTTATCAGCTTGAGCAAATATCCAAACAGGTACACTACCACCTATTTACCACAATGTACAGATATCCATATTTATGTAGAAATATGTGAAATTAGTCCCCTAAATGTTGAAAACATCCTTGTTTTATTAAAAGTTTTGGGGAGAAATCATGTTTTTGGTGAAAGTCCTAAATCATGAAATCTTCCCAAGTTTATACAACTTTAGTTATTCATTCAGTCATGAGACGTTTATGACAGTTGATGACGGTGGAGTTGACTCTAGCCAGAGGCTTGACATGAGACACATCGCCGTCATGCCACGCTAATGTCGACAGGACATTGATTAGTTGTGGACTATCAATACCTCTCTTATTTCGCACATCAGCCGTAGCATCTGATGCCACAGGTGTTACTTCATAAAAGAGTCATGAGGCTAAAAAACACCAGTTTATTAGACTCTATTGGATTGAATATCGTCTGAAAAACACATGATTGTCCTTAAGTTAACCTCATCAACTCATAATTGTGCATGCAGAGATCTTTTATTATGTCACAAGAGTTTTAATGCTGCTCTTGTTGATCTCCAACAAGGAGTTTTGCATAAATTCTGTGAACAATTACTCCAGATTAATCCACGTTTTATGTCCATTTAATGGCTTGTTGTTGTTGTTTTTATGTGTGTAGGATTGACCAGGTATCAACTCTGTACCAGAACATTAGTTTGACGGAGCCCAGAATGGTTCCTCAGTATGAACGAGTTCTCCTCAGTTTTATCAAAGAGATCCGAATACTGAACACTGAAATGGAACATCTGGCACTTGCTGTAAAGAGGTACACACGCTCATGCTCATACTCTTGTGGACAATTGAAGTTGAAATCTTCAGAAATGATTTGCCGCATCTTCATATTAAAAACCATTTTTGACTATTCAGGGTTCTTGAGTTGTTAAATGTCGTGATGCTACTTTTATGGTGTGTTCACACTTGTCTTGGAAAATGATTCTCTAACAAAGTTCTTAAGAACGGGAAGGAGGCGGGAACTGGCGAACATTCAACAACTTTAATAAATAGATAAACCAACAATAAAACAAAGTAGAAGGGCGGCAGTTCCTCACGGCGACTGCCGCCCACACAAACAAAATAAAACACAACATAAAATCCAGGCCTGGTCCTCTCTCGTCCTTCACGGGTCTCGCTCCTCTTTTATGCTTCCGGAGCTCCTCCGTGAGAGATACGAGACCGGTGTAGCGCGCAGCTGACGCTCATTATCTCTCACGTCACCGGCCTCGCGCCGTTCCCTCACGGCTCTCGCCCGCCCTGCTCGTCACAGATTCCAGTCCTGGTTCACTTAGCATTCACACAAATGTCAACCCTGAAGATGCACAAACACATAAAAAAGTGGCTTTTGTGATGTATATTTTGCGACGGAACTTGCCAAACATCCAAAACAATGCTGTTTTCTGGACTAAATGCGCTTGTTTTACACTCAAAGAGCTTAGAAAACGCCAAAACGTGCCAAAAATTCGCACGCAAATGAAGATCTGCTTCCGTTTCCAACACCTGTACCAAACTGTAATGGGCAACGAAGCTCTTATGATGAGAAAAAAACAGGTAAGCTTGAACATTCTGTCGCATCTTGTGACATCACATCCTGTTTTTGGTTTGTTTAGATGTCTTTGATCCATGTTGCGTTTATATTTTCAGTTTTTTTGGAGGCCCACCTTTTCAGCGTTCTCGGCCAGCTTGTTTGGTGCGCACCAGGGTTCAGATGGTGGCGTTCGCTTTAATCGAACCAAACCTGCCAAGTGTGAACACACTCTTATTCATGTTGTTTTCTTGGTTCTTTAAAGGTTGATTTTTTTTTCTTTAAAACATTCTTTTATAATAGTTATCCACTGAGTCGAACAGGCTAGTAGTAGAACAGGTTTGTAACCATTACACTTTGACCTTGAATACATTGCAGGTTTGGGAGTGACTATCTTGTGTAAATGCAAAAGGGATACTGAGAAATGGTCTTAAAATGGAATTTTAAGAACTTAAAAAGACTTAAATGAAAAGTTCACCCATGTTGTTCTAAAACTGTGTTATTGATTTTCTTCTGTGGAACAATTTTTTTGGTCCATACAATGGGGGTCAGTGATAACCAAGCCTTTTTGGTGACCAATATTCTTCAAAAAAATCTTCTTTTGTGTTCCACAGAAGAAAGTAAGTTTGGGTGGCCTATTTCATTAAGAGTTTTGCATATTATTGCATATGTGATGACTAATGTGTGTTTTGGTGGTGTTTATTCAGAGCTCAGGATCAGTCGGCTATACAGTTGAGTGAGATGGAGGAAGAGATGGATCACCGCATCCACACTGCAGAGAGAAACACACGTTTACAGGTGAGGAGATACACAAGATGTAACCTCAGGAGTAATATACACTCTTAAAGGGAAAGGGTTCTGTCAGGTGCTTCACATATAGAACGTTTTAGGGGTTCCCATCATTTTATGGATTTAGTTTTAATTAATTAATTTTGTTTTGTTTCATTTGTAATTTAGTCAGTTTAATTTTTTATTTTCAAGAGCAAATGTGATCAATAACGAAAAAAAGTCTGTCTGAGAAGTACGTTTATTACATATTACACATCATTGAATTTGGCAAATATACCATCGATGTACAAACTGAGAAATAGACTGATTTTGCCATCATGTAAAAGAAGAATCTTGCTTGGCTGGTAGAAATGTGTGAGAGTTATAAATTGAATTCTGGAGCAAAAGTGTTTGGTCTTAACCACAGATGCTGACGTAGCTGAATCAATATTTTGAGAGTAAGTAAAACAACCGGAATAGATGTATATTGTCTCATTTTAATGGGTAAACTATATGTAACTAGAATATGTTATACAAGATATAGTCTCGCACCAATCAGTGCCTGGTGAATGTGTCCAATATACTTTTGCACTGGAGCTGCCAAATAGTAAAAAAAAAATTAGGAAGAGCCAAACCCGCATCATTCCTGTTTTTTTTTTTAACTCTTTGCTAATCCTAGGAACTTTCCCATTCCATATGAAGTTAGAAATTTACAAATCTACTGTATGAAAGAAACTCTTGGACAAAATATGGGGAGACACTGAAATAAATCATTTTCGAACAGTCATTTCACATTTACATTTATCAGACGCTTTTATCCAAAGCGACTTACAAGTGAGGCAATTAGGGGTTAGGTGTCTTGCTCAAGGTCACCTTAGTCATGGTATCGAAGGTGAAGAGAGTTTTGTTCATTCACAATCCCCACTTTCAATTCCTGTCAGCGTGGGAATCGAACCAACAACCTTCAGGTTACAAGCCTGACTCCCTCACCATTAGGCCACGACTACTACCCCGAATGCAATTTTAATACAATTAACCCTTCCAACTACAGCCGAATCAAGAGACCTCCATTGTTGAAGTTCGGATTTAAGTTAAAAGTGTAGTGAAATACTTTTCATATAATCCTTTTATATTACATGTAAAGTTAATACTTTAATATTTAAACCCAGATTTAGCCATGCGAAAGGAGGGAGTGGAGGTATATGCCGAGTGCATTCACAGGCGTACATTAAGTTTTCGAGATATGGGTTATGTTAGACTGTGATAATGACACTGATACATGATTAAGGATCTTAGATGTAAAGGAGTAGGTAACTAACATATAATAAAAGCCTATATGTTCCACCTCCCATATACTCATACTATAAATTGAAGGTGTAGACTTAAATGTCTGCATGCAATAATAATATGTCCTATTAGGATGTGCCTGTCAACGTATGTATTTCCATACCTACGCTCACCCTGCTCACTCAGACATCACACGTCATGTTCCTTGAGACTATTCAGAGTTGTAGACAGACAGTAGACAGACAGTCACAGAGCACCACAAACAAATAGCATCCGTCTTTTAGAGTTCCTCCTGAACCAAAGCAACAAGCTTATCTTGCGTTCACACCATGTCATAACTACTGTAATTAAGAGATGGCAACCCGTGATGTTCTACTTGGAGCTGTTTTTCATTTTTCATCATTTAGCAGACGCTTTTATCCAAAGCGACTTACAAGGGGAGCAATTAGGGTACTTTAGTCATGGTATCAAAGGTGGAAAGTGCACTTTCAATTCCTGCCGGCGTGGGAATCGAACCAGCAACCTTCAGATTGCAAGCCCGACTCCCTCACCACTAGGCCACGACTACCCCAGCTGTTAACGTCTTCAGACTCGGATTAATTTGTTTCTGTGGCAACACTATCAATGCCAAAATTAATCAGCAGCAGTCAGGTGGTTCAACTTAGAGCTTTACGTTTTTTATTATTATTGTAATGTTATGTGCTTTGAGACAGAATGCCATCTCTCAAGCCGTGACTTTGGAGGGTGGGATCTTATGCTTTCAAAGCTAGCTTGCTATTGGTGGCCTCTCTGAAATTGCCTACCCTAGCTTTACGTATAATGGATAGTGGTTCCATAGGGTAGTCGTGGTCTAATGGTGAGGGAGTCGGGCTTTTTAGCTGAAGGTTGTTGGTTCGATTCCCATGCCAGCAGGAACTTAAAGTGGGAATTGTGAATAAACAGCTCTCTCTCCACCCTCGATTGCAATGGTGAACAGAAAGGGGCTTAACCGGCACCCTTGATGAACAGAAAGTTCTTAGACTGCAATTTGCTAGTAACCACAGAAGCAACTAGAAAAATCCAAAACCAAACCTATCCATAGCAAAGAAAAGGTAACTGGATCAAACTCCTTTTCTACATCCAATGGTGTCATGAGATGAGGGTGTATACAGGACATCCAACAGGCGACGAACATTAGAAAATAAGTGTCCACAATTTATAAAACCAGTAGAAATATTAACGAAGGAGAGCTTTAATCAAATAGCCATTATTTTTGATCGAATTCTCCACATTCAACAAAGAAATCGGTTGATATGAACTAAACTACTCCGCATCCTTATCGGTTTTAATAATAAACTAATCAAAGCTTCAGTAAGTGATTTTGGTGGGGTGCTTTGAGATAGAAAGTGTTTAAACATATTGAGAAGAAGAGGGGATAATTTGGCAGAAAACTTCTTATAAAAATGTAATTGGAAACCAGTCAGGCCCTGGAGTTTTACCACTGCAGCGCTGCGATAGCTTTTAAAAAATTCTTGAAGCTGGAGGGCTTGATCTAAATCCTATTTTGTTCTGTGAGCTTATCAGCTCTATCAGCTTAGATTAAACCCCGGGTGATTCTGATTTATATAGATTAGAATTAAAAAATGAAAAGTTATTAATAGTAATGGGATCTGCAGGTAGTTCTCCAGATTCGTCTTCAATTTGAGAGATGTGTTGTGCTGCAGATCTCGAATTAAGTTGATATGTAATCGCCCTGCTCATAGAAGAAGCCGTGTGATGAATAATTAGTCCTTCTGCATAAGATGTTGAAATTAAGTTATATTGAGTCTGAAGAGCAACCCTTTCTTTGTATAGTTCAGGTGTAGGGAAAGTAGAGTATTGATGGTCAATTTTAGAAATAGTTTTATATCTATTAATAAAACAGAATATGATATGATGCCCCTCTGAGCACTGCTTTGAGCAACTCCCAAAGGAGAGAGGGAGAGATTTGATCTGATGAGTTTAAGATATTGTCAATAGAAGAAGACACAAATTGGCGTAAAGATTGGCCTGTGGGGTTAGAACAAAGTATAAAAACAGACACAATGTCAAACATGCAGGTACCTTTATATCAGACTAAATCAGTCAATCAGAAACATTCAGAGATTACACTCCTCCTCTCGTTGATTCACGAGGACAGCATTCGATTTTCACACGATTGCTTGTACGGCGGCGTGGGTTTAGCATTCCAGTGGTGTATAAAGTAATTGAAAGTCATACTTAAGTAAAAGTATAGATATCTTACCAGAAAATAGTCACTGTTTAGAATATTACTTGAGTAAAAGTTTTAAAGTTTGTGATATTATTTGTACTTAAGTATGAAAAGTATTTTTTTTTTATATTAAACACACTTAAGTATGGAAAGTAAAAGTACAAGTAAATGCAAAATACAAAAGGAGCAGAAAATATTCTTAAAATTGTTCTATACACAGATTGTGTTCAGTTTTAACTCTCTTTCTTACATTTTGTTTGCTTTGAATAAAAAATGCAAATGTTTATTGAAAGTTTTAAATATAAAAAACTAATATATTAATCATACCTTGATCATTCATGTTAACTTATAGCGCATTATAAATAACATAAGAGGCAACTTTACAATGTTAAAATGTAAATGACGAAATAAACAATGTACAACACTTTTATTAACCTTTAATATGACAAATTGACTCTTATTTTAAAATGTTACCTTATAAATCCAAACAATCATGCTTAAAAATGGCCATTTTTACACACAAAGGCATATTATATGTATACTTTCGCTCGTGGTTTAGAACGCTTGATGATTATCTAATCAAAATATGTGTAGTAAGTGTGGATGAAAAAAGAAATTAGAAAAAGAAAAAAGAAAAAGAATACATTTCTGATTTGTAGTTTCTGTCGGCTGCATGATTAGGATCCAATTTAAATATTCAACTTTGCTGGATAACGAAAGCATAAAAGCGAATAAATGGATAGGAACTAATGCAAATGGATCGTAACAATCGTGACATTAAACAGTTGGTTTTTCTTTCGCATTGTTTTCACCGTTTGAGGTAACGTTACTACTAATGTTAGCATCCCTCAGCCTCGACGGCAAACAAAGTCAACAAACTCATTACTTTAGTGATTTGAAAACATATACTGTAGTGTATTGTATAGCATACCGCTTTGTTGTCTGTTTTAAATCTGTTTTTGAAGAGTCCAGTTCTGTGCAGCGCGCAGCCTCACGTCACGTGTCAAAACAGTCTCTAAAAGGCGTCTGTGATAGTTTTATTTGGCCTCTAGAGGTCGCTCTCTTACCGCACTCTTCTCAGCTGCTCCAGCAACGGACGACCCGAAAAATCAACCGCAGCTGTGTGAGCACTTGTTTGCTTGTAGTCTGTGTTCTTCCGACTTTATTATGTAGTAGAACTGTATCGGAGTAAGAGTATACTTTTTATTTAGGAAATGTAGTGGAGTAAAAGTAAAATATGACAGAAATATAAAAGCTCAAGTAAAGTACAGAATCTTCCCAAGAATACTCAAGTACCGTAATGAAGTATTATTACTTAGTTACATTACGCTTCTGGTTTCGATGCAGTGTGAGCTCCTTTGAAAGGGAACATCTCGGTTGTGTGTGTAACCATGGTTCCCTGAAGAGGGAACGAGACACTGCGTCGTCCTCCCATACTCCCTTGCATGCCTGTGATCGTCTTGTTGCAGTCTATCAGAAGCTGACACTGTTTGGTTTGGGTATGCTTTATCGTTTCCTACTCGATGACATTTCGGCACACCATTGGACTAATTTCATACGTGCTTCACAATGCAATCACGAAGAGGCGTTCCTACAGCGTTTTGACGCAGCATCTCGTTCCCTTTTCAGGGATCTGTGGTTATTTTTTACTTGAGCATAAGACCAGTTGTACATCGCAGTATCCCCACCCATGATGAACTCTAATTTCACTTTCAGATAGGCATCCATTATACTATCAGTGATTATTGATATCTTGATGTTATCATTTTTTGTGATCAACACACAAAAAAATAAATCAACCTTTCAACTTTCATCCCGCTTTTTGAGCATAGATGCGAACTCAAATGGTTGTATATGAATGCTTTGGAATGCAGACCTAAGTTTTTTAAATAAAAGACAATTGAAAGTTTGTTTATATAAAGCCAATGTACTGAAATAAACATTTTTTGTTTCATACAAAATACATATTTTATTAAATAACTTGGACTCTAAAATTAGCCAAGTTTTGTTCCAAATTTGAAGTTGATCACCAAAATTCAGTCCCCTAAAATGTTTTCAAATACCATTTTCATGGCTACACATTGTTCAATTTCAAAACAGTTTTTCAGATGATACTTTATAAAAAAGTAAGGCAATAAAAAAGTGTGACGTGACAGTTGAGAGGCTAGAAATTGACATTTACAACTAAATTACTTAAATTTTTCTAACAGTTAATTGAGTAATCCAGTTAGATATAATATAATATAATATAAAACGTCTTAAAATGAT
Organism: Opsariichthys bidens; assembly: GCA_037194245.1. Taxonomy (NCBI): domain Eukaryota; kingdom Metazoa; phylum Chordata; class Actinopteri; order Cypriniformes; family Xenocyprididae; genus Opsariichthys; species Opsariichthys bidens. Next base: position 5,850,936 of record CM074315.1, on the reverse strand, counting down.
CAAAATATTGGTTATTTTCATTTTTAAATGTGCACATCTGTATGTATGATTTGTAAAGATTGCTTATCTCAAAGGAATTGTGCTGATATGTTACAAAAAGTCAAACAACATATTCTCCGTTTTCGTTTTCATTGTCTCTGTATTCATGCATTAAAAATTGCAATTCATTATATATTACTTCAGTGTTTGTATTTGTATTGTTTCTATGGATACAGTGCTCTGTTTATTGTGAGTTAGGAGTTGACATACACAACCCTAAATGAATTGGCACAGGTGTTTGCTGTGATCTGGGATCCAGCCAAATCATGTGAGTGTCTTGGATCACATTCAAGGCTTAATTTATCCATGACATCACATTTTAGTGCAGACAATTTTTGTTTGTTCGTGTTCCTTACCCCGTTCCTTATCTTAGACCCATGTTCCACGACTTCTCACGTTATGTAATGTAAAATGAACTGTTTGTTCAACTGCACCTGTTCAAGTTCCTGTAAAAAGTGACAAGCGTTTGCACCCATGAATGCATTCTGAAGCCTTTTGTTCCCTTAATGTTTATCTATTGTTTTATTTTATGGAGCTTTTCGGATGTATTTAGGTTTTTTCAAACCAACACATTTGTAATTTGTTTATTTGATCAATTTTTTTGCTCTCTGTATACATTTTTTGCCCTTATTTTGTTTTATAAAAGTGTGTTATTTTTAACCCCGGCATATTGATTCCGTCATTTTTTTCCCCCCAGGAGTCTAAAAAAGCCGAGGCGACTCTGAGCAGCATGAAACACCAGTACGAGTCTCAGATTTGTGAACTTCAGCAGAAGATACAGACTCTGCAGATGGTGACTGACTTATGCCAACAACGGGCTTATATAGTTTTGCAACATTAACACTGTTATTTTCTTGTCAATTATTGTGAAGCTCAACTGTTTGTTTGTTTAGATGGAAAACCAGAACAGGAGTACCAGCCTCAAAGAGGAAACCTCAGCACTGAAACGACAGAATAATGAACTGATGCTGGTATGGCTCCAATTCAAAATAATAGATCCACAAATATTATGTTTGATATTATATAATGTATTTTCGCTTTGTTTCCCTTTTTCAGCAAAACCAGAAGTTGAAACAGGAGATTTTGGAGTCCCACACTAATGTTGCATTCTTGCAGAGTGAGCTGGACTCTCTGAAGAGTGATCTAACAGACCAAAGCATCAACTTTGAACGGTACAAACCGTCTGTGTGTGTCTGTGTATGTGTGTACTTGTTTTCCTTACATTGCGGGGACACAAATGTCCCCACAACGTAAGTAAAACTAGTAAATCTTGACATTGTGGGGATCTTTTGCTTATAAATCATACAGAATTATCTTTTTTAAAATCTAAAATTGTAGAACCATTTTTTTGAGGGTTAAGTTTAGGGGTGGGGGGGGCAGAATGTACAGTTTGTACAGTATAAAAACCATTACGCCTATGGAAAGTTCCCACAAAACACAAAATCACAACGTGTGTGTGTGTGTGTGTGGTGACATCTCAGCATTCACAGTTGACTTGGTTATTGATGAATATATAATAAACACTTTGGATTCAGATCCTCATACCAGGAATTTTTAAGAACCCTATCAAATATGTATTCCGAAGTAACCCAGACTTTCTATCCATCTCTTCTGATTCTGACACTCCCTTTCGGATACGTCATTGTCAATAATGTAAGAACACATCCGTTCCCCCGCTCGAGCAGCTGTAAACAGGTTTTGTGACTGTTTGCAGTGCTGGAATCAGCAGAGCAGGATATCCTGGTGTCATTACACTGCACAGGAATGTCTGAACCTGGTCACATAGTAACGACAAAACAGAGCGCAGTTTACTTGAGTGTCCCAGCATTAGCATAATGAGTATTACAGTGTAAAAAAAATTGTCAGGTAACCCAAATATTTAATGACTACACAGCCAGACTACATTAGGTTAAACCAACGAAACTCATTTTTAACCCTTTGACGCGTGGGATTAGAACGTTCAGTGCATCACGTGATCAACTGCCAAATTCAAAAGTGCTTTCGCGCGTTCTCTGGCGCTGAGCCAATGACAGACGCGCTCAGCGCTGTCGCTATATCACAAAAGTGCCGTGTTTTCAACCACATAATGTTTATTTTAGGTTTCAGACATTTAAATGCATTTAGAGTTTGTAAAATACACACTGATATCTATGGAAGCGGCAATAACAATCATTTCCATAATAATTAGACAGCACGTTTTATTCATATCAGATACGCATTGTGTAAGTAACTAAAGTTTACTCTCTTCTTCTCTCAGTTCACCGGCTCACTTACTTTCATGTATTTCGGGAGAAGGATGAATTCACGTGCTGTAAATCCAACAGACGCGATTCTCTGCACTGCGGGGCAAACTGACATGCGGGTATCTCTCAACTAACGCGATCATTATAAAGGTGTTTAAACACAAAACACATCCACTTGCACATATTTGACAATCGGAATGTCAGATATTTCATCCTATAGTCATCAAATTTATTAGTATTTTGAATAAAAAAGGAAAAATTGAATAAAAGCAGATCATCTGTCATTCAGCGCTTTTGAGGTTGCCGTGTGTCACGTGACAAGCAATGACGCGTCACCATGGAAACAGTAAAGTGACACGTTCTAAATAACGGTCGCCTTGGAAAACTCACGCTGGGCGCTCAGCCAGAATATTTTAAATGTACGCGCGAAAGGGTTAACAGCCAGATCTGAATGATAGAAATTATGGAAGCTTGTTTCCAACACTGAATTAAAAACGAAAAAGTTTTTATTTCACAATTGACCCTTCGCAAAGACCCGCCCCCTTTAGTTACTGTTGCTATGTCCGACAAGCCGTGCGCTCTCACCCCACACATCATGTTCTCACGGAGTGAAAAATACATCCCTGAGCAATATTTCAAATATGGTAATTTTTTAAAGAAGTTTAAACAATAAATAGCGTCTAGTGTGTCTTTAATGTGTCGTGACAGTAGCTCCTCGTGAAGCGATCATCTCTTCATACTAGTTCATTTATAACATCAAATAAACATGAATGAACATCAGAAGGAATGTTGTTTCAAAGACGTGAGTACACACAATTTATCAAGTTCACCAACGTTAATCTACTAACTCCCCTGACTGCTTTGTCTGACAAAATGGCAGATTCAGGGTTATGATTGGTCAGATCGCCTGTCAATCAAACTGTCAGCGAAGGGTCAATTCTGACTTATTTCACACAATTGCAAGTTTATATCCCACAATTCTGGCTTTATTTCTCACAATTCTGCGAAAAAGCCAGAATTGTGAGATGTAAACTCGCATATCTGAGAGAAAAAAAGTCAGAATTGTTAGATAAACAGTTGCAATTTGGCAGAAACGAGCTTTCATAAGAAATATCTCCTTAAGATGGTGTAAAATTAAATAGTGGTCTTTGGCAAGGCAGCCATTATCATTTCTTTTGCTTGTGCTTACTGTGTATATATGAATTTGGACAAACCTCAAACAATAAGTGTTCAACTTTGTTGATTTGTGTGCAGAGATGAGGCTCTTATGAAGTGCTTTTCTGAGGAGAGAGATAACCTCGAGAGACAGATCGAGGTCCTTCAGTGAGTTGAACACACACTACATGGAACTGCTGTAAATGATGCTCCAGCACAGCAAGTTTTTCGTTTTTAAAGCTATTTTTGGGATTCACTTTAATGTTCGGTAACACTTTACAATAAGGTTCATTAGTTAAACATTAGTTAATGTATTAACTAACATGAACTAACCATGAGGAATACATTTGTTACTGTATTTACTAATCTTAGTTAACGTTAGTTTAAAAAAATACAGTTGTTCATTGTTTGTTCATGTTAGTTCACAGTGGAATAAAGAATATTTTAATAATGTATTAGTAAATGTTGAAAATAACATTAACTAAGATGAATAAATGCTGTAGAATAAGTGCAGGTTAACTAATGAACCTTATTGTAAAGTGTTACCGACTGTTCTTTGCGTATTTAGAAAACAAGCCGAAACACTGTAAATTCAAAGTGGATATTTTAAATTTTTTTTTTTTTTTTAAAAAGTAAAATTAATGTAATCTTTACACGTCTTTTTTTTTTTTTAAATCCCAAACATCTTTAAAGTTGGCATGAAAGAGTTTTCCCTAATGGGATGTATATTTCAGTGAAATGGCTTCTCAAACAAGAAAAAAACTTGATTTTTAAGTAGTTTTGATGTGTTTCTTTATTGTTTTCCATGTCCAGGGCAGCCAATAGAAAGCTCCATGACAGTAATGACAGTCTACGTGCGTCTTTAGAGAACAGTCAGAGCAAGAGTAAGACTCAGGTAAACCTCATGTGTCCAGAGCCTTTCTTTAATGTAAATGTTGTTGTAAAACGGATTAAGCTATTTGAGAGCAATGCTTGCCGATCAGGGTAATGCTTTGATGGCTGTGTGTGTTTTTTAAGGGCATGGATTAGTGTTCAAGTTAACTGTATTTACATTTCTGCTTATCTACTAGACCGATTTCTTTTTCTAGACACATTTTTTTCTCTTACAGCGTGTTAGTGGACTCTCACCTGGAGTTTACATGACCTCGAGGAAGAATGTCTGTTCCTCTCATTTTGATCGGTAAGACTTTTGCACAGCTGTCGTCACTTAACTCTAGAGTTGAGCTCTTTACAACATGATATTGATCACACATTATAAACTCTAAACCTAAACCACTGCATTAACCCTTATGTGCTGTTCGGGATGTTTTCATCCACTATGGGGGATTTTTGAGTCTTAATTTGGCCAGAACTTTCTCCGTGTTTCAGCAAATGGAATGATTTTTGGTGACAAATCTTATTTTGACACATATTTTGGGAAAATGCTTTGAAAATTTTCAAAAACTCAACAGTACTCTGTGGGCAAATTCACCACCCTTTCGTCATTTCGTCGATTTTAACCTGCTTTAAAAATGTATCGGATGAATATTTTTTTTACATTTTTTTTGCTTAAATCTATTAATCAACCTCAGTCCTGATCAAAACTAGTACATTTAAAAAAAAAAAAAAAAAAATTCAGGATTTTAACTCTTTAATTGCCAAATTCATAAATGATGTCACTGATTTGGGAAAAAAAAACGTGTCAAAGATTAGAAACAACATTGGCTTTGATGCGTTGTTAGTTTTTGTGCAGCATCAGATTTTAACGTTTTAAAGAGTTAAAATCCTGATTTTTTTTTTTTTTTTAAATTTAGTAGTTTTGATCAGGACTGAGGTTGATTAATAGATTTAAGCAAAAAAAATAAAAAAAAATATTTATCTGATACATTTTTAAACAGTTAAAAGTACGAAAGGGTAGTGAATTTGAACAATGCACAAGGGTTAAACATATACACACTACGTCCAAACTTTATTTCATGCTATTTGCTTTTTCCTTCGGGACTGTGATTCCAGCAACTGTGACGTTATCAAAACGAATATACTTCCTTAGGTGCTGTAACACATGTGCGGACGAGGACTATGATCATTTTCGGCTGATGGATGGTCGCAGACCGAGCTGCGATTCTCTGGCCCTGGCTCTGTGCGACCCCATGCGCAGACGCAGCTTTGAGGAAGACAGCCTCCCCGACAGCTGTGTGGACAGCGGCATGTCTACCCTGCGCTCAAATAACGGCTACGATTATGAGCATGTGAGAACCTCCTTCCTAAACTACCAAGCAGAGGACAACGCCACCCCTGCGTCTGGAGACACCTCAGATACAGAGGTACAGGTACATGTGACGTCAGACCAGAGTTTTCTTCAGTAATGTTCTCCATTTAATTTAGAATATTGTGGAAAAGAAATCCTGTTCACAGTTCAGTAGTTTACGGCATGTATGCAGTTGGAGGGCAGGAAGTGATTTTTCTATAAAGGAATCGCAAACTTAAAATTCTTCTGTTTTGCATCATTGCTTAAATTGATCAAACCGAGAAATCACAAGGAGATTTTAATGTTTAGGTAACTTTTATCGTTTTTTTTTTACTTTGAAAGTTGCGTCTGCTGATACGGAAATAAATATGGATAACTGCTTACCTTTTATGTTGACTTAAATACTCACATTCTTCACGGTATCGTTTGCAGGGAAGAGAAGCTGTTTTATCCCATTGCATGAACATTCGGTGTTTTCACTTCAGTTTTGTAGAATTCACAATGAAATCTGTCTCTCATTAGTAATCGCGGCCGTGATTCTTCATACCACAGTCATGTTAAAAACCTGCATTCACTCATCCATAAATATTATTTCCCCATAAACTTTATTATATCAATCGCCATGATGACAAGTTCCATGATTCCATTTTCACTGCGTCATCAAACTACGCCTTTGCTATTGTTTTGAAGAGTTTAGCGACCCCTAGTGGGGAAAAAAATACATACTGTGCCTTTAAGTACACTACATAGAATAAGCACACTTCTTTTTCACTAGGTGAGAGTGTCATGACTCATCGATGTCATAGTGAAGGAAGATAATAGTGTTTTAAGACACCTTAATAAAATGATGTCGTAAACTGATGAAATAAATGGAAAAATGCTACTGTGGCTTTAATAAATCTTCAGTAGCAACAGTCAAATAATTTCTTCAGGTATTCGTTCTGAATGATTGTGATTATAAGATCACTTTTTTCAAATGATTTTAAACTGACTCTTAATAATAAAAACATTTTGAGGATAAAAATTAGCATACTGAACAGGTAATGAATAATTTAAAGCCTTAAATCTCCGTGTGTTCTTTACTTGCTGTCTTTTCATGATCAGTCAGAGTAAAATAGGCCGTGTTCTCTCGCAGGTTCTGGAAGTGCGGGAAGAGGCTGTGTCGGCTGGGTCGGACAGCGAATCCGTTCTAAGCTGGACTCTGTCAAAGCCTGCTCAGAAAGATGACGTTACTGCTTCGGGGAAGAAATGCCTCTCTGCCATCTTCAATGAGGTACGGTACTGGGTTCACCTGCCAGAAGTGTCAGAACGACTTAAATTTGACCCACAGCATTCTAAATCTCAGAACTGAAACTCAAAGTCTAAAGCCTAAATGTGTGTGCGTCTGTGCAGCGAGAGCCGGATGAGTTGGCAGTGACTCAGCCTCCGTCTGAGAAGGCTTACAGGATTGTGCTGGCAGGAGACGCCGCTGTGGGAAAGTCTAGTTTCCTCCTTCGCCTCTGTAAGAATGAGTTCAAAGGCAGCACTAGTGCCACACTGGGTGAGGCTTTTTAACACTTAACCGCTCTTGAATTTAATCTTTTGCTAAATATTTTGAAATGATGGTCATTTGTGTCTTTCCTGCAGGGGTTGATTTCCAGATGAAAACTTTGGTGGTAGACGGTGTTCCAACAGTGCTGCAGTTATGGGACACGGCGGGACAGGAAAGGTAAGATCCTCTTTCCAAAACTCGTGGAACCCCATAGTATGAACTCTAAAGTCCGTGACACACCAAACCGACATCACAGAACTAGCGGCGACAAAAGTGTTATCATTTCATGTGCATATGGGCCAAAAACACATTGCAAAGATTACAGCCGACAGTCAACTAGCACACACATCCATTGCCTCTGTGAGAGGAAGTGACTATCTATACCAGCGGGTGGCAGTAGTCCGTATTTGTGATTCAAAATGGGAAACAAGGAATGCAGATAAACGAACCATTTTGAGTGTGGCTCGTGATGGCCTTATTATTCCAGACGTCCACGTTTATTATGAAAATATTTGCGTATTGGAACGCTCAGGTAAGATGAAGTAGGCTTAGAATAGACTTCGTGTGCACTCTTGATTTTGTCATTTTTGTCACTTTCATTCACTGCTTATCGAACACACCACAAAAACAGAGCTGACAGACAACTGAGACATCAGATGGCTTGGTGTGTCACGGCGTCAAACTCTATAAATGACCCGTTCTTCTAAACCTCTTCATCAGCTCGGTAGTACGAACAAATCCTATGAATTGAATGACCTATTACTTGAATTAATTACTTAAAGGTGCACTATGTAGTTTTTCGTCCACTAGAGGTCGCCTATTCAAACCAAGGCGTAGCTTGATGACGCCAAGTTTGAGCGAGGAATCTTGGGACGTGTGGTCTTCAGCTCAGACCCGGTGGAAAAGAATCGGGATGGGACTCGGGCAGAAATCATGTTCATGGATGATTATTAACGTCACTGTAGTCTGAAGCAGAGCAGGAGCGAGTGTTGTGGAGCTGAACGATTGATAATGAGAGACGAACGACACACGCCTCGAGAGCAGAGGGACTTTTATTATGGCACAGTCATATTAGATACATTTGAGTGTGTTGAAAATGTTATTACCTTACTCTGCAATCGTTCGCCGGCTGCTGTGAGACTCTTGATCTCTTGTTCTTGATAGATCGATATTAGAATATCATTAAATGCTGGATGTTGGGGTGATTAATGGCCTGCAATTAATTTTAAAACGTAATTTTAAAGCTGCATCTGATTATGCTACTTAACAAAAGCATTTTTCTCTGAGGCATGTTAAAGCATGGTACTCGCAAAAAATCAAGAAAATGAGATTTAAGCAATAAGACTAAACGTGTTGAGCTATATTACAATAATACGTTTTCTGAATATAGTGTATCAAAACACAGTTCTTAAGTACGGGAAGAAGGAGGCGGGAACCGGCGAACATTCAATGTAATTTTAATCAAATAAATAAACAAACAATAAAACAAAAGTAAAATCGAGGCCTGGTCCTCTCTCGTCCTTCACTGTCGTCGCTCCTCTTTTATGCTTCCGGAGCTCCTCCGTGAAAGACACGAGACCGGTGTAGCGAGCAGCTGGCGCTCATTATCTCTCGTATCACTGGCCTTGCGCCGTTCCTGCCCTGCTCATCACACAGATGTTCCCTTGTCTGTGTTCCCACATGTAATATACATTAAAGCGTCTTTGGTGTTTCCATGGTTTCTACAAAATAAAACCAGAAAGCGAGGGTAACGCGGATATGACTCCATTTACAGGCAACTCCCTCACACGTCCCGGATCCTTGGTTAAAATTGCGATTTTCTCATGATTTACAAATAGTTGGAAACATTTGGGATATTGGAAGTACTCAACTGAGCAAAATATGTGGCCAAGTGGTTTTTGGATATTTTACTGCAAATATTTTACATATTGCAGCTTTAATGACTTCCTGAGATTTCCCATTTTTAAATAAATAAGGCACAACACATACTTGAGCATATGCTTGAGAAGTATAGTATGAGGTATACTTCGGTTTTGATTTTGCTGACTTAGCGGCTGAATCCATAGCTTTGCAGAGTATTGGCCAATTGGATGGTGCGCAAACAAAGGTGGTCGACACATCCTTTTTCTCTTCAGACTTGATTACCAATAAAAATATCTGTGTACTCATTTAACTAGAGCTGCCCTTAACTCCGAATCCCGCTCATCAATCTGTGCATCTGACTGTTGTTGTTGCGGTCTAAAGTAGTTTGTTGTTTTGTCTCTTATGTTTCTTTTTCGACTGTGAAACAATGGGCTGGGCCAGTATTGCCACCTTGTGGACAAATGACATGGACAATGGACTAGGATACGTGAAGTATACTTTGGGCTAAAAGTTGATTACTCATGTGTCCCTTTTACAGGTTTCGGAGCATTGCCAAATCTTACTTCAGGAGAGCCGATGGGGTCCTTCTACTGTATGACGTCACTTGTGAGAAGAGCTTTCTGAATGTGCGTGAATGGGTCGACATCATTGAGGTATTTCCTGAGTGCAGTCTTCTTTAGCATATTTGCTGCCACAGTTATTGTGAACTTATAATGTTAGTGAAGGTTTCATAGAAACAGTCATAATTTAGTTGAGTTGAACTTTTTCCAAACTCTCTAGGAATTAAATGCGCTGTTCACACCTAGTGCTACTGTTACCTTACAAGGTCAGTTCAAAAATTCCCAAAAATTAAAATCGTCTCATCATTTACTCACCCTCATACCATTCCAAACCCATATGATGAACAGATTTAATTTAGGCTTTTATTCACACATAAACATTGATTCGTGAGCATAAACAGAAGCTCAACCGTACTCGCTTGATGTGTGAAAACAAACCTCATTGGTTCTTGCTGAAGCTCAAAAGGCTGCATAACACATGAGAATGCGTGGCAAGCAACCATGCTGTTCCGAATATGAACGCTATGGGTTTGGAATTACATGAGGGTGAGTAAAAGTGATGACAGAATTTTTATTTTGGGTGAACTATCCCTTAAAGACTCATCGGGACAGGCCTAGCTGTTGAACATTCATTCATTTTCTACCGCTCATTCGGGGCCGGGTCGTGGGGGCAGCAGTCTGAACAGAGATTCCCAGACTTCCCTCTCCCCAGACACTCCCTCCAGCTCTTCCGGAGGGACACCGAGGCGTTCCCAGGCCAGCCGAGAGACATAGTCTCTCCAGCGTGTCCTAGGTCTTCCCCGGGGCCTTCTCCCAGTGGGACAAGCCCGGAACACCTCCCTAGGGAGGTGTCCAGGAGGCATCCGAAACAGATGCCCGAGCCACCTCGGCTGACTCCTCTCGATGTGAAGGAGCAACGGATCTACTTTGAGCTCCTCCCGAGTGACCAAGCTCCTCACCCTATCTCTAAGGGAGCGCCCTGCCACCCTGCGGAGAAAGCTCATTTCGGCTGCCTGTATCCGGGATCTCATTCTTTCGGTCATGACCCAAAGCTCATGACCATAGGTGAGAGTAGGAACGTAGATTGACCGGTAAATCGAGAGCTTGCAGCTCAGCTCCTTCTTCACCACGACCGCATCCCTGCAGAAGCTGCACCGATCCGTCCGTCAACCTCACGCTCCTTCCTTCCCTCACTCGTGAACAAAACCCCAAGATACTTGAACTCCTCCACTTGAGGCAGGAGCTCTCCACCAACCTGAAGAGGACAAGCCAAGCTGTTGAACAGTCCTATGCAAATGTGTTCATGTGATTTCTGAACAGCCGCGGCTCTTCTGTATGGGCAGGTGGGCAGACTATTTTAAGTCGTAAAGTGAGCATATTAAAATGTAGCGCATGGATTCTGCACAGCAGGCATGTATTCAAAAGTGGTGCAGCCCGTCTCTGAGCCCCCTCCCTAGCTCTACAGCGCCCCACAAATTTCCAATGTGGCGAGAAATGGAACTGCAACGAGCCTCTTATTTGCACATTAAACACGCCTTACATAAACGCCGCCACACACCAAGACGATATCAGTCGGCTTCAAATATGTGTCTGCATCAAGTTAGTAACTACTTGGCATGTCTGTTCTTCCTATGTGGAGCAGCGCATCAAATTAATGAGAGTATAAACGCTTTCATTTAAAGGTACTCATGAGAGTAGCTTTTATATACAGTAGTTGTGCTGTGTTTGTTTGAGAATAGACCTCACTGGAATTCCTACATAACTTGCAATATTCTAGAAAAACATTAAGAAGCAATCAATACTACATTAAGGCAGTTCTAAGATGGCTTTCTACACTGTTAAAAAATTACTGTAAATTTTACAGTATAATACTGGCAGCAGGGTTGCCAGCCAGTTACTGTAAAATTTACAGTAGTGTTACTGTAATTTAATTTACAGAATTTCCTTGTATTCTCTGATTACAGTAAATAACTGTATTTTTTTTAAATTATGAAGGGTCAATTTACAGCAATATTCTGTAAATTTGAGTCAAACCAACACGTGACCCCAGAATGCATTGCAGTTTACAGCAATATGCTGTATTATTAAAAAACAGCCAGCGGCTGTAAAATAATGCTGTAATTTTTACAGTAATTCATTACAGTGTAAGCTTTACTCACCCTCAAGCCATCCTACACTGTTAAAAAATTACTGTAAATTTTACAGTATAATACTGGCAGCAGGGTTGCCAGCCAGTTACTGTAAAATTTACAGTAGTGTTACTGTAATTTAATTTACAGAATTTCCTTGTATTCTCTGATTACAGTAAATAACTGTATTTTTTTTAATTACGAAGGGTCAATTTACAGCAATATTCTGTAAATTTGAGTCAAACCAACACATGACCCCAGAATGCATTGCAGTTTACAGCAATATGCTGTATTATTAAAAAACAGCCAGCGGCTGTAAAATAATGCTGTAATTTTTACAGTAATTCATTACAGTGTAAGCTTTACTCACCCTCAAGCCATCCTACACTGTTAAAAAATTACTGTAAATTTTACAGTATAATACTGGCAGCAGGGTTGCCAGCCAGTTACTGTAAAATTTACAGTAGTGTTACTGTAATTTAATTGACAGAATTTCCCTGTATTCTCTGATTACAGTAAATAACTGTATTTTTTTAAATGACAAAGGGTCAATTTACAGCAATATTCTGTAAATTTGAGTCAAACCAACAATGACCCCAGAATGCATTGCAGTTTACAGCAATATGCTGTATTATTAAAAAACAGTAAAATAGTGCTGTAATTTTTACAGTAATTCATTACAGTGTAAGCGATAGTCATGTGTAATAAAATGTGTCACTCATCATTAGAGCGCCACCCGCAGGCTAAATAACGCAAGGACAATAGAATTCAATAGCTTACAAAATAGTTGTCATAAACTAGCACTAAGACGCAGAATCTGAATTTATGGCTACTTGTTTCCACAAATGATCTTGGAGGAGTGAAGAGGAATCTTGTGAACGTCTAAAAAGATTTTTCTTGATCTTTTGACATAAGAGTTGAATGTACCCTTAAGTTTTCGATGATTTTAAATTTTTAAACAAACACCTACTGTTAAAAAATATTCACATCTGGGATGTTTTTTTGGTTAGTTTGAATAAGATACTGATTGATATTCTTTTCTGGTGCAGGATGTGTCCCAGGATGACATTCCCATCATGCTTGTGGGGAACAAAACAGACTTGAGGAAGGAAGCTCTTCTGGATGGAGTCACCTGTATTCCAACTAGCTATGGAGAGAAACTGGCCATGGTTCGTGCCCGGCTATTCTTCACTGCGATTTACCATTGCTTTCTATTTTTTTTACAGAGATTATTGACCCAAAAATTTAAATTATTATCATTTACTCACCCTCATACAAACCTTTGATTCATTCCTGAAACACAAAAGGAGAAAAACACACTGCTGGCGGCTCTTTACCATGCAGTTTACCATGAATGGAGACTTTCAAGCTTCAAAATGGACGCAAAATACCATGGAAGCATTAAAACGATAGTCTATAATAGGCAATAAAAGATCATATTTTTTGAACTTAAAGGGATAGTAACCTTAAAATTACCTCACCCTGGTGTTGTTTGCCCTGCTTTCTTTTATGGACCGCAAAAGGAGAAATTTTAAAAGCCGTCCCACTTGTGCTTGTCCGTATAATGGCAGGGAATAGAGAATCGCCTTACGAACTTGCAGCCATGGCCAAGGGCAGGATTTTCGTTAAATAATGCTTTTGTTTTTCACCAAACACTATCATATACCTCTGTAAAACTTGGAAAGGGATCATTTTATGATGAGTATGCTGGTCGCTATTCATTTCCATTATACAGATGAGTTTGAGCGGGACGTTTTTTTTTGTTTTTTTTTAAATTCTCCTTTGTGGTCCAAAAAAGAAAGAAGGGCATTAACAACAACACCAGGGTGGGGAAATGATGACTTAACTTTCATTTTAGGGTGAACTGCCCCTTTAAGTCAAAGATATTTCTCAAATCGTGGCCTGGACTTTATTCAAAATTTGTATTCGCATGTGTGAGTAAATGATGACACATTTTTTTTTTTTTTTAAGTGAGCTGAACTTTCATTTTACACTAAATGTTTTCATTTTAGTCGTCCAGAACTTTGCCCCTGCACATGAAAACTTAAAAACAAGCGCAGTGTTGGTTAGTGAACTGTGGCTGCTCTCTGTGTTCAGACATACAGCGCCTTATTCTGTGAGACGAGTGCAAAAGATGGATCCAACATCATTGAGGCAGTTCTTCATTTAGCCCGGTAAGCCCTGCTCAACATGACATCACATTGTGTAAATGCAATAATTCTGTCTGGTATACATTTTAAAAACAACATTTAACTCCCAAAAAATGATACCAAAATGGACCAAATAGTCTGAAGGTGAAAGGTACATTTTACAAAAACATCACATTTCACCCTGAATTCAAAAGACCAAGTAAAAATTGAAATACAACACCAAGATAATATTTTTAAGACATATTCTTGATAGGTTTTCTGTAATTCCCCCATAAAGCGCTTTCAGAGGAACTGACTGCATACAGTATCACTTGTAACATTAACACGAAACACAAGAGGGCAGCAGATTTGAGTTTAATAATGCTTTGACAAACGCTTGTGAAGTGAGTAAAAACATTTTTCTGACAGTCAAGCCTCATTGTGTAATGTTTTGCACCAAATTTCAGTATACAGTTCACATCAGATAATAGGGCCGCCTGACTATAGCAAAAATCAAATCATAAACATTCTCAACATTCTTATTTAACACAATTCATGATTAATCATAGACTGTGCAAGCATGTACATGTATGTACGCATATATACAGGGCTGGGTGGGTTACTTTTAAAATGTGTTTCACTACAGATTACAAAATACATGCTTTAAAAAGTCATTTGTATGTGTGTGTTTGGAATACTAATAAGTGTGGAACAAACACAAAAAAGGTAATTGAAAAAAGTTTTTATCTCACAATTCTGACTTTTTCCCCCAGAATTGCGTGATATAAAGTTGCAATTGTTATAAAGTCAGAATTATGAGATATAAACTCACAATATTGAGAAAATTCAGAATTATGACATTTAACTCGCATACTAAATTCACAATTGCAAGAAAAAAAGTCAGTATTGCAAGTTCATATCTCCCAATTCTGACTTTATAACTTGCAATTGTGAGTTTAAATCTCGCAATTCTGAGAAAAAGAAGTCAGAATTGTGAAATGCAAACTCACAATTGTGAGGGAAAAAAACTAATTGTGAGAAAAAGTCGCAGTGACGAGTGAATTATAAAATGACTCACAAACAAAACATGAAAACAGTCAAAAACAAGACGGTCAGAGTCAGAGAATCCCCAATCGCTGTTTAAATGACATTAAAACTCAAAGTAATCACTTTGGTAATCTAAAACACTTTTCAGATGGAACTGTAATCTGATTACCACCCATTTAAAATGTAACTGTCATGAAATACAGTGACTCAAATTTTGTATTTTAAATACGTAACTAAGTATTTCGTTACTCCCCAACCCTGTATATATATGTATGTGTGTGTGTGTGTGTATATATTGCGCTATTACTTTGTTTTCATGATCAGTGGACGCCAAAATCATATTTTATTAATCGGTTACCAAATTCACTTCCCCTTATTATACTTAAATATTAGCCTAGTATTACATTTGAAAGTCAACACCTAGATTTGTGAATGTCACATGTTAAATGCTTCCTCTTTCCTGCACTTCAGAGAGGTGACCAAGCATGCTGACGAGTACAAGGAGCCCGTATCAGTGGCCAAACTTTCCGGAAATCCTAGCAAAAAAATGGCCAACCCAAACTGCTGCTGATGGGCTGATGCGTGTGCACGTCACATGACCCGGCGACAGCCTGTGTGCAGGTACGACGCAGACGCCCAGAGCTCATCAAATATTTAACCATTCCACTATTTATTCAAGTCATATTAGATGGGAAATGCCGGTTAGCGGTTGTCCAAGTTTTATTGTGTTCAAGTATTGTCCTCAGGACTGTCTCATAACTGTGTGTCATGGGTTGTCTTTAACAGCCGTGAGTTTCACAGCTTTTATATCAGAGCCGATTATTAGTAGCTTATGGAGTGAACACACACTCAGTCATGCTGCACCTTGCCTTTATTTATTACATGAAAACTTCCTTTAGAGCTTAGAGAAAAGGAATATATATCATAATAGTTCTGTAATGTGTTACAGAGTCTGTGTGTGTGTGTGTGTGTGTGTGTGTGTGTGTGGTATATGAAAGTTGAAATAATGTGAAAAGTTCTGTTTGTCAAGTAGAATTAAGCTTTCTAAGAAGTGTAACTGAAGAGATGAGTTGAAAAAAAACAACCACTGGAAGTTGGTGTTTGATCCAAAACAGCTTTAAATGATATATATATATATATATATAAAAAAAAATTCAATTTTAAGGCGGATGCCTTATTTTTATTGCTTTATGCATTTCTCAAAAGCACAGATGGCTTTTAATATTTACGACATATATGTAACATTATATTCTGCAATAAGCAATGCACACTTTAAAAAAATGTTATGCTGGAAAACATTTAAAACTGCTGAATGACAATGTGACTTATCTGTAATTCTTATTTCACGCTTGTTTCACTGTATTTAACTTGCATTTAAACTTGCAAAAATAAAGACTGCAATGTTTTCACTCCAGTTTTATTGTGGCAGTACTAACATATAAAACAATTCGATTTTTTGAACATATAAACAATCAAAAATCACTTTACAAATTTAATAAGGCGATTCCCAGTGAATCTGGGAACTGATTTTTTTTTTTTTTTGATACTCCCAGAGTTGTATTTTGAAATTAAATGACAAACTTGTTTTAAACTGAAACATTTATAATGCTGCTAAACATGCAAACAAAACACATTTCACGTACGCTATGAAATCACCAAACACTCGAAAAGATTTCAAACCCCTAAAGAAAAAAAATGTGCACACATTTTCAGATGTTACTTTGCATATTTTCTTATTTTACTGTATTTTTTTTAAATAAAGGGCAATGGGTTGTTATAAAAAGCCATGTTTTTTTTTTTCTTGAACAAGAATTAGTGCATGTTTTTTTATTTTTTAATCAGTGTATAGAATTAACCAGGCCAGTCAACTCTACACTGTCATCCAAAGGGGCGAATTTCACTTTTTTTCCAGGTCATGTTTCATCCTGAAAACATGAGGAGAAAAAATATTTTTTACAGTCTATTTATAGGACCATTAAGATTTTTTGCATTGTGACATTATTCTCGGGATAATTAAGGACATTTCCCTTCCAAATCCTCATTACGGTAATGTATCCGGATGATTCAATCTGAGTTCATAATTCTCATTATTCTCAATGATTACCGTAATGAGAGCAAAGAAAGACGATGTTTTTGTTGTTTAATCTCAAACACTGCCGTGATGTAGAAATATATATTTTTCCAAATATTTTCTATTTTAAATCTTTGATTTGGAGGGTAAATTATGAGCCTGATATGACAGCCTTTGTAAAAAAAAAAAAAAAATGATTCGAATCGATACATTTAACAACAGCAATTAATTAATAAAGCTGAAGATTTGAAAACATGGAAATTGTGTTGGTTCTGTCAACAAATGCTGGCATAAAAATCCTTTTCTATCAATGTTCAGTGTTGTGGACACAGGCAAATAAAATCACTTCCATCAAACATATGAGATAAAACGAAGGGTTCCGTTAAAAATCTTGGTGTCCCATCATGCAACAGAATAGCAAGGCTACAAAAACAATAAACAGCAAATTCCAGTGCATGACATTTCTGAATGCTGTATGAAATAGGTTTACCCTCTGGCCAATTAAAATGAGTTTGGACATCTATATCTTGCCACACTACAATATACGATAAGAGAAGATCAGGATAACGGGCAAATTCAGTCAACCTGCTAGTGTCTGCCATAAAACTAATGAAGTTGCGGATCGCTGGCTTTATCTCGCAGTTTGACTGAATGCGGCCATTGGTTCTCTGGTTTCATTGGTCATGATAACACACATTAAAGCACAAAGCATGACTATCTATTATCTACATTTTCCACATGTGATGTTTTTATTACAATGAGAACTACAACTTTCACAGCAGCATCAGAACAAAGCGTTAATGTTGTATTTATATTATTGTCTATGAACCCATCGATAAATATGACTCAACCCTGAGCTGAAAGTCCAGAGAAAGCTGAACACAAAAGAAAAAAAAAGCCTTTGTGTTCTTTTCATATACAAATAAGACTTGGATGAGCTAGTTGAATACACAAGGTCAGACACTAGAAATGAGAATGTTTTTTTTCACAGTATTTACAGACATGCAGAAGTGTGAAATTCAAGTCAGTGTTTTAATGTACACGTCTACTTACAGTGTATGCGGACGTACGCACTACCGGTGAACGGTTTGGACACACCTTTCCTGTACATTTATCCTAAAATGTGACTTATAATAACCATTACCGCTATGAAAGAACACATCATGTATTGAACACATTGCAAAGGAAATCAATATTAAATTTAAGCTGCTTTCTCTGGATTATGATTTTACGGTAACACTTTACAATAAGGTTCGTTAGTCAACATGAACTAATAATGAGCTGCACTTTTACAGCATTTATTATTCTTTGTTAATGTCAACTTTAGCATTAGTTAATGCACTGTGAACTAAGATGAACAAACAATGAACGACTTTGTTTTTTCTTTAACTAACATTAAAAAAGATTAGTAAATGCGGTAACAAATGTATTGCTCATGGTTAGTTAATACATTAACTAATGAACCTTATTGTAAAGTATTACCGATTTCTCTTTACTATCCGCACCAACTCAAACTTTTAAAAAATTTTTTTACTGAACATTAATCCATAAGCCATTAGATTAAAAAAGTAAATGTTTAACAGGGCTATATGTAAGAATTTTCATATATTAATCGTTTTTTATTGCCAATGTGTGAACAGCTTGCAACGAAACTTGAAAAACGAGACCTTCCCCGACTTCCTAGGTAGTCTATGGCAGCCTGGAGACTCATTTTTATGTGAAGGACTCGGGACGTTTTTGCCGGGAAAATCAGGATGTGGCGGTTAAACGTCGCTTTCGGCAGCGTGGACGGCATTGGGAAGTTTGTTAACAGTATATCGCGGCAAAATTATTTTCATCTTTCTACTTCTAAGCGAAGAACGTTAAAGAAAAGAACGTTGCGCGAAAGCTGCTGGCTGCAGTTCACTTGACGGCCACCGGTGGCGCTAATAACACGGGTTTCTGAATTCCACACATGACCGCTTTAAAAATAATACAATATTAGGTCCCACGTTATATTAGGTGTCTTTAACTACTATATACTTACGTAAAAATTCATTGTACTTATTGTGTTCATGTTGTTTTTGCAAAACACTTTTACTGCTATTGAGATAATGAAGTGTCAACAGTGTAATTATAGATGTAACTGCAGAAATGAATAGACGCAGGTAATTTTAAATGCAAGTGCATTGTGTCAAATGATTATTTTAATGCACAGTAGTCGAAGACACTTAAAATAAAGTGCGTCCAATTATTAATATAATAACACCATATTAATGAAATATTCATTCCTATTCATGAAAAATTCTGTCAAGTGTGTGTCCAAAATTTGACTGGTAGTGTATACAGTGTCATTTAAAAAAAAAAAAAAAAAATGACTGTGTTAATTAATATGAAATATATTCATAATATAAATATTTTATCAAGAAATATTACTTTACATAAATGAACACTGACTAAATCACAACCTTATGCAGGTAATGCGTTATTCTGAATTTGATTTGATGATGATGCACGTAATATAATGATTAAATATGAGCCTGTAGGAATATCAACCACACAATGAGCCACAAATAACATACAATAGCGATCAAATATTTTCTCTGCGATAACGTATCCATATAAATGCCTGTTTGCTAATATGCATATTTGTTTTGTTTAGTTTTCTTTTCTTTTTATCAGAAAATAAACAGATCCTTCAGTATTTGACATACGTTCCTGAGAGAGCCACCTGCTGTTAGACAGTAAATATCAGGGATCAGGGGGTTTATATAGAACTCAGTATAGTTGAGAGTGATGCATTGACAGAAATGTGTCTTTAGCCCTTTTGCCATCACCTCAGATAGCACGTCAGATTTGCATCACAAGTAGCCGTGTTAAATTTATTGGTTGATGTGGATGTGGTCAAAGCCCTGTGTCAGTCTGATCCTGGACCGCTGAAGGAAACACAAATGTAATCATGCCCTGGATTATCATCCACTTGAAGGAATAGTTCACCCAAAAATGTAAATTTGCTCTCCCTCATGCCATGCCCAATGTATATGACTTTCTTTTTTCAGATAAACACAAATGAACATTTTTAGGAAAATAATGCATATTTTAGACTCTTTTAAATAAAAAAAATCATTGCTTCCGGTCTACTGTCCTTCGAGCGATCTCGAGAGGGACGACGTGATGTATGACGTTCGGGAAGTGGCGGTCCTCTGTGTTTCCACGTTACTTCTCGACACACTACTGTGAAAATAAATCTTGATTGTTAATCCTTTTGATTTTTAAGAAATCTAACCTTTCATTGAAGTTAAAGAATTGAAAATGGGACGGTAGGGGAGTCTGTTTTTTCTGTAATACACATTGGCCACATAATTTTATTCAATGCTATTTTCGACCTCCTTTTGCCATGAGAACGGCTCAGAGTCTTCACCTATAATGCCTGATGAGTTTGGAGAACACCATTCAGAAGCTCTACAGATCCTTCAGATTCTTCTTCTTCTTCAGTTTTCTATAGTGTTCAGGTCAGGGCACGACCATGACTGAAGCTTCATTTTGTGCTCAGTGACACATTTTTGAGTTGGTTTTGATGTTGGATCATTGTCCCGATGGACGATCCAACCACGGCCCATTGGAAGATTTCTAGCAGAGTCTGTCAGGTTTTGATTTATCTGTTGGTTTTTGATAGAATCCATGATGCCGTGTTATCTCCGATTACCTCAAACCCATCCCATCTCAGAATTGCGACATCAATTGCCACACATCATGTTCTCACGAAGTAAAAATTAAATCCCGGAGCAGAGAGGACACTGATAACGTGTCGAAGACATATGAAACAGTTTCATATTTAAACATTGTAATTTTTTAAAGAAGTTCAAACGATAAATAGCGTCTAGTGTGTCTTTAATGTGTCGTAACGCTCCTCGTGAAGCGATCATCTCTTCATACTAGTTCATTTATAGCATCAAATAAACATGAATGAACATCAGAAGAGAAATCGTGAGGACACACAATTTATCAAGTGCTTCGTCAGACAAAATGGTAGATTCGGGGTTATGATTGGTCAGATCGCCTGTCAATCAAACTCCCAGCGAAGGGTCAATTGTGAGATAAAAAAGTTGCAATTACCTTTATTGGTTTTTTATTCAGTGGCGGAAACAAGCTTCCATACATTAAAGTATTAGTAGACTGTTTGCTACTTTATTTTGATTCTCATTTTGAACAGACATTCTACTGATTATAAGTAACTTTGCAACTACATATAAACTTATTCCACCCAACCCTAAACTAACAGTCTATTCCCATGCGAGTTTTTTGACATGTAGTTGCAAAGTAACTTATAGTTAGTAGAATTTCTAACCATAGAAATGAACAGATTCATGCACTGGATTACAGTCATGATCGCTGTGTGCTTTTTCAAAGGTCAAACGAGTGGCGCTTGAATCTCACAGAGATGGATTTTTTTTTTTTTTTTAAATCTTCGTTTAAGTTTATCTGAAGAAAGAAAGTCGCGTACATCTGGGATGGCATGAGGGTAAGTAATTGCATTTCCATTTTTGGGTGAACTATCCCTTTAATTACATACATAAAAAGGCTTTTCTGGTTTGGCATGCATGGGGATTTAACAATGAATACATAGAACAACAAACTTCAAATATATTTAGCCAAACAAGTGGGAAGTTTATCAGGGACAAAAACACATTTCCAATGGATAAAATCAAGTTATGTGCTGCACGAATGACTGCAAGCCTTACACAATCAAAATGGTCTGCATTCAAAAAAAAAAAGAAAAAAAAAAAGATATCTATAAGGAAGAGACAACTGTGCAAATAAAATGAAATATTTTTGGCCAAATTTATTAGCTGCACTTTCATCGTTTCATCGTCACTCTTTTGACTTCCCCATAATGGTATTGATATGTGAATTTGTGGCATTTCATGCATTTTGGTTGTTTACTTTGTGTTTATGTCCGTTGTGTGATTACAGTGATCCGTTTCATAAGAGCCTCTCAAATGTACTAGCAACCTGCTGTTACATCTGCTCATGACATCTGAAAATCTGAAAAATCAAAATGTTATATTTTGTGCTATTCTATATAAAAAACACGGCACAGCATTTTAAGGTAAACTGTTGGTGATAATAAAAATATTTCGCTTCTATACCACCTACTTTTTCAGTTTAAATAAGATAACTTAGGTCTGAAAAATATAAGTAACTGTAAGCGTCACATAAAAATGTATAAAAATTTAAAAACAGATATTAAGTTTTAGCATGTATAGCTTGCCCTTGCGCTCATATCTCTGTGTGTGTGTGTGTGTGTTACTCTGCGAGAGGCAGAAAAGGTTTATTCCAATACAGTGTTATGAGGTCAAAATCTGCTTGTCTTAATGGCTGATTTGATTTTTAAGAAAAATAAGTCGATTTAGGGAAGCGGGTCCGAGCTCATTACGTGCCTGTGACGTGTATTATTTGTGTTGTTATGGAGGTTGATTGAGTCAAAGACATTAAATCATTTGAAATGGACTCTTCACATGAGTTTATACAGGATTTCACACTGAGACTGGTATCAGGGTCCAAAATTAACTTTGGTAAGCATCAAATGTGAATAGATAAATTGGCTTTGGTGAATAAGTGAGTGTTTTACTGTCTGGTTACGTAACCTAAGGCATGGTTTAAATAGCGAACTTCTTATGGAAGCTTGATTCCGCCACGGAATAAAAAATTTACAAGGTAATTGTAACTTTTTATCTCATAATTCTGACTTTTTTTCTTGCAGTTGCGAGTTTATATCAATTGCGAGGCCAAATTTTGAGGAAAAATGTCCAAATTGTGAGTTATAAAGTCAGAATCGTGCGATAAACTCACAATTGACATTTTATATCTTGGAATTCAGACTTTTTTTCTCATAGAATTATGAAGAATGAGATAAAAAACGTTGCTATTAACTTTTTTATTTTTTTGTTTGAGCGGCAGAAACAAACTTCCATTCCCTCTGAACCTCACTGACCTCAAGTGATTCAAAGAGATACAAATTTACCATCAGAAATGAAGCTAGGAGGTCATTTTGCGTCACATTCCTGCCAGCAAAACCGAAATATGAGGAACAAAGATTTTTTTTTTTTTTTTTTTTTTACAGAGATTCAGTAGTATGTGATGCTGGAGCTGATGGAGAGTCAACTTAAAAGTGTCTATTATAAGAATTGATTCTTTTTGAAAAAAAAAAAAAAGTTGATTCTTATGGCTGTAAATGTTCAAATTTTTTAAAAGAAGTCTCTTATTATTTATTTGGACCAAAATGCAGTAAAACATTATTATTGTGGAACATTACAATGTCAAATAATGTTTTTTTTATGTAAATTACTCTTTGTCAAGAACCGTTATTATCAATGTTGAAAACAGAAAGCAGTGCTGCTTAATATTTTTGTGGAAACCGGGATACATTTTTTTCCAGAATCCCACCATCGACAGGTAAAATGGCAAAAAAGTTAATTTTGGACCCTGCTTGATACTTTTTGCAACAGGCATGTGAAATGAATGAGAGATATTGAAGAGGAATACATATCCACTGTCAGTGTTGAAATGTTAGATGCGTCTCTATCAGCGCTGTGCTTTTCGTTCACCCTTTATGAAGCTGACCGGACTGTCCGAGACCTTTAATAGGCACATGCTGCTGTCTAATGCTACTGATGAAACACTAGAAAACTACAGCCTCAGTTACTGCTCTGCATGATTCGCAAAAGATGTGAATGAATAAATCATGTAATGTAGGAGAGCAAACCTGCCCATTCCAGTTCATTCCCGCCCCCGTTCCCTGTAGTTCCTGAGCCTCAGTCGCCCCATAGCTGCTCTGTTATGAGTTCGAGTTTGCAGAGGAACCAGCGGCGCAGGGGGCAGTAGTACTCGTAGTGGAACTGCTCGAACTCGGGCGTCTGCCGGATGTCGTGCAAGAACGAGATGTCCAGGTCCGACTCCAGCAGGACGAGGAGGAGGGGAAGCAGAATCATGAGGAGGCCGGTGGCCATCACCACCAGACGGGCGGCACTGCGCAGGCAGGCCTGCATCTGCTGCCGCCCGCTCGACGGGTTGCACAGCGACTGACGAAACGCCTCCCTGGCGAGTTCCCTCTCCCTCTCCGCCTGAAGCTCCACCTGCATTTCTGGATCGGCGTGCAGCTCCTTCAGCAAGCGCGCGGGGCTCTGGAACAGAAGGTCCAGGCCGCCCTGACCCTCCTCCACTGGTGTCGGCACCATGCTGGCGCACGGGCTGTACGCCGTGTCAGATATGGTGAGAGTGCTGCACCCGTCCTCTTCATCGTCTACGTGTATCTCTCTCCTTTCCTCATCTGCTCTCGTCCGGTTGGCTGCCTCGTCTTCGCGTCTTTCCTGACTGTGGTTTTCCCGTTCCTCCAGCTCCGCTTCCTCAGGTGTGACCGACGG
The DNA here is from genome assembly GCA_037194245.1 of Opsariichthys bidens. NCBI lineage: Eukaryota > Metazoa > Chordata > Actinopteri > Cypriniformes > Xenocyprididae > Opsariichthys > Opsariichthys bidens. The sequence goes on along the minus strand of CM074315.1, from coordinate 5,826,539 downwards.
TTTCAGTGGAGACAGGTGAACCGAGTCTTTCAAAGCCGAGAGTCCTGCAGAGTGAACAGTTGGTCGGGTTAACCGCTGAAAATTCACAGTATTCATTTTACACTGATATTGCAATGTTTCCTGAAGGACATGCGGGTCTTTATCGGGATAGCTGTTAATATATCCAGACCTAAACTGCCGAGAATCACTTGTCTCATCATTTATATTGTCATATCACTCAGCCCTAACTTCCTCCAATGTAAGGCTTCAACAGTACCACTTTCTGTAAAAAAAAAAAAAAAAAAAATATATATATATATATAAAATAAATTTAATTTTAATATAAAAATCTTTTAATATAAAATAAATACAATATAAATTAAAAAATAAAATAAATATAAAACATTAAATATTTTATTCGTAATCTGAAAATCAGCTAGATTGCATGTTCATCCCTATTAAAATGAATACAATTTCATTTAAAATTGTATTAATTCATTTCTATTTTCTAAAATGTTTTATTCATTTTCTCACAGTTTAACCTCGGTATAATATGACATTTCTCTAATCTTTCTGAATATTATTTTATGTTTTTTTTAAGAAGTAAGTTTATAAGTAAGTAATATTATGTTTCCATTCTGTTATAGGGGGACCAAAATATTGTACTAAAAAAAAAAAAAAAATACTATTGTGGTGGATTGAAATTAATTATCCATTAGACATTTTTTGCATTAAAATCCTATTAACACTCAACACCACAAAACATGTTTTCTAAGACAAATGTTCAAGGTTATTAATAGTTTTTCCACAATTTCAATGTGTGGTTAATTACAAGGGATAATGAAATATGAAAATAAATTCTAAACTTATCTTAAAGTTTTTCGTTTGTTTATTTTGTGTTATTTGCAAGGCTGTGACCGCATATTTACAAATATGGATAATGGCTAGAATCTGACATAGGAAAACCTGTATTTGCCACTAGGGGGCCTAGTGGTGAGGGAGTCGGGCTTGCAACCTGAAAGTTGCCGATTCGATTCCCATGCTGGCAGGAATTGAAAGTGGGGATTGTAAACAAATGGCACTCTCTCCACCTTCGATACCATGACTAAGGTGCCCTTGAGCAAGGCATGAAACCCATAATTGCCTCACTTGTAAGTCGCTTTGGATAAAATGTAAATGTAAATGATTAAATGTAATCTGAATACTGCGTGAAACACATCCTGCTATGGTGATCCATCAAAGTCTATGGCAGTTAAGACTCTAGTACTATAGGTATATTTTGTACAAGTACAAAATTTATATATATGTATATATACATATACACACACACACACACACACAACAGTGCTTTCTGGTTCTTGAATATGATTGGCTGAGAGCTGTGCGATATTCTACTGATAACAGCACTCCTACCTTTTCACCGTTTGTATCCCTCCGCTTGAAGCGACTGTCATGGCGGCCGAGCAAATCCGCCGTACAAATACTACACTAGTACCACGGACTGGAGTTTTTCAGGCGATAATGTAGTTGTTTACATGTCACTCATATTTAATCATAGCACCTATTTTACAACGTGTTTAGACGTTTTCGGAAATACGAGCTCCAGGCCGTCAGCAGTGCTCGTGTACCCGCCGAGAACAGCTTCATCTCGGCCAATGCTTCGGGGATTTACCACTCTTACAGCGGTTAAACATGAGATTTAATTCATTGCGGGTTCATTCAATCTTTGGTCTTATTAATCTATTACTTGTTACTGAGCAAATCGAAATTGGGCCATGTTAAATTTAACAATTTAACATTAAGGCGACTGTAGAGCGCTGCTTTTGTACGTCTGACTGAATTGTACAAAAGTGTCTATTTCCTATTGTCATTTATAATGGCTATTGTTGTTCATTTAAATATTGTTGTTCAATAAATGTTATTTATATAAATAATATGTTGTATTTAGGATTGATAAAGGGTCCATTAGCACGCGACGTAGAGAGACTTTTAAGTTGAAAGGTACTTTTGTAAACAAATGTTTTTGCGCTGTTCTGGAAAATTCCCTGTTAAAAAGGACAAATACAAAGATCGCTTTCCTCAGCGGATTTTCATAATGGATATAATATTATAGACAAGGACCCTAGAATGACCACCGATCATAACATTTACTGTACACAACATCCTTTGAGCTAACTAAAATATTAATTTATGTCATTGTGGCTTGGAAACAATTGCACAGTTTAAAGCTTTTGCTCTTTTAGTGTGCATGTTGAATGTATTTATACAGCAGTTGAAAGGCACGGCTGTGTTCTTTAGACAAGTCCCGTCTAAATATAGACCCAGCTGCCTGGGTAGTGTGGATTAAGACAAGTCTCCCGGCTAAGTTGTCAATGACGTCGATGCTTCTCCATGCAACTATTCTAACACACAAGAGCTCTGTAACGTCATATAACATAAGCAGTATTGAAAAACAATTCACATCTCTTTACATAAAATCTAGAATGTGCGATTGAAAGCATTAATTCCTCATTCCTAATTGACAAGGCGTACTAGATTTCAGGGCATCAGCATTGACATCCACTTAACAGTGCCTGAAATGTAATATTTGTCAAACTAATTGGATAATCACGAGTTCTCTATTGAATACCTTATACAGAAACACACTTTAGCAAGTAGATGCAGGCATGGGCAAAAAGAAGCTGTCGCCATAGCGACATAGAGAGCTATTTAGCCCGGGAGGATGTAACAGTCATCACTAGCAACAGACCAGACTACGGCTACCATGGCAACAGTTAGATGCAACAATAAGAGGGTGATTTTCCTAAGACGTAAAAAAGGAATAATGTTTGCACAAAATTAGACATCCCCTGCCTTCCCCTCCACAGCAATGTACAAAGAACTAGATTTTTCCATTTTCTGAAGAAAATTATCCGTGCAAAAATAAAATTTAAATGCTTTTATTTGAAACGACAAATGAATTCATTCAATAAATAAATTAATAAATGTATTCATTCATTAATAAGCCACAGTTTAATTTTAATCCTTAAGTTTAATCATTTAAATTTTGACCCGCTCACTCAAGTTTACATCTAAAATTCCCCCGGAAGAGTTTTTTAGTCATAGATTTTGTCTTTAGGTAAAAGGTCCTTTAAATTAAGTATGTTATATTTTACTCTACTGTAAAACTAAAATAATAGCCAAAAATAGCATTTTAGTTTATGATAATGACAAAAATCATTGGTATAAATATGTATCAAAAGCTCCTGAAACATTATTAAGACTACACACTATTGTACTACAATATTCACTCAAAAACAGGTACGCTGTCCATCCATTGAGCTGCATTGAAATAGCACAGATCGCTTGATGGAGAATGAAACTCAGTCAGTGTTCATCTATATCTATGCTAAACATATACTTAGCCTCTAAGACGCACACTACGAGTAAAATCTAAGAATTTATTAGCCAACGGCTAATGATAGACATTATTTAGTAGCCCAGAGTGAAGATTTACCTTCATATGCGAGTGATTGTAGAGCGTTACGTGGTATAAATGATAAATTAGATATAGACTCATTTGTATTAAAGCTGCAAAAGTTATTCAGTCCAGAGCAGTGAATGATTTTCTTTTGTTCTTTGATGAAGATTAATGACAGACTGCAGCAGGTTTATTAGGCTGCTGTCACTTTAAGACCTGATGCACATGATGCGGATCTGAACTCTTTACACTCATTTAAGACTGTGCTTACGAGGATACTCGACAAAACTGGTCGTATGTGTGTCATACAGACAGGAGATTCACAGACAGCGCTCCAGTACCGCACTGAGTTTGTGTCTTGCCGCGCTTGAATGGTTTAAAATCATTTGCATGACTGAAAGTTACGATGCGTTACGATATTACGTTACTCCCTAAAAAAGTATCTAATTGCGTTACTTAGTTACTTTTTATGAAAAGTAATGAGTTACATTACTTTTGTGTAACTTTTTCTCACCTGGGCTGGACTTGCTTGTTTGTTTTTTAATAACAGAAAAAGTTCTAAGTCAAGTCAGGTCTCCTTTATTTATATAGCGATGCAATTTGTGTAGAATCAGCTTTACATTAATAATTGGCAAATAATTCTTGGTTGCACAGCAGCTCCCAAAGAAAATGGTGTCATTGTCCAGCTTAAATAAATTCAGTATTGATTCATTCCATTATAAAAATCAATTTGTATTAATTTAGATCATTTCTGTATATCAGCACTGAGGAAAACAGTGATGTAATCGTCCAGCTCAGCTCAGTTCGCATACAATGGTGTCAATGCAATGCATTAAAACTGAAAGGCTGAAGGAAATTCATATTTACGCCTGTACAGTAGAGGGCGCTGCTCAACCAGAACTTTCAGGTAAATCACATTTAGTCTAGAACTACAGTAACCATCATGTTCACACATGATGAGAGACTCTGTTGCTCTCAATTTGCGTTACTTATGTGAAAAAGTAACATTTTGTTGTAAGTTTAAAAAATAATATGTTACTTTACTAGTTACTTGAAAAAGTAATTGATTACGTAACTCGCGTTACTTGTAATGCCTTACCCAACACTGGTGATTATATAATGTAACACTACACTGTAATGAATTACTGTAAAAATTACAGCATTATTTTACAGCCGCTGGCTGTTTTTTTAATAATACAGCATATTGCTGTAAACTGCAATGCATTCTGGGGTCACGTGTTGGTTTGACTCAAATTTACAGAATATTGCTGTAAATTGACCCTTCGTAATTTAAAAAAAATACAGTTATTTACTGTAATCAGAGAATACAGGGAAATTCTGTAAATTAAATTACAGTAACACTACTGTAAATTTTACAGTAACTGGCTGGCAACCCTGCTGCCAGTATTATACTGTAAAATTTACAGTCATTTTTTAACAGTGAGCTAAAGGACAACCGAAAATGATTGTATTCAATATTTTAACTTAATATTAAACAGAAAATATTAATCGCATGTTCATTTTGACAGAGCTAAAAAATACAGGTGACACTTTACAATAAGGTTCATTAGTTAATGAACTGAACTTCTACTAATCTATTTATAAAGCCTTTATTAATCATTTACTAATACATTATTAAAATCAAGAGTTGTATTTCTTAACATTAGGTAATGCACTGCGAAGTAACAGCTGTATTTTTATTAACTAACAAATGTATTGCTCAGTGTTAGTTAATACATTAATGCTAAGTAATGAACCTTATTGTAAAATACACGGAGTCATTTCTCAAAATATCTTCTGTTGTGTTCAGAAAGACTTTGGAATGACATAAGGCTGAATAAAGGATGACAAAATGTAATTGTTGGGCGATCGATGCAAGGTTGTTAGTCAAAGAAGAAATCAAGTAGGAATTCAAGGAAAATTCCGTACCGGTTCCTGAGATGCGGTTTCCATGCCCAAGCAACCGCACATATACGTCTCGTGCGGTGTAGTTGGCCATGCGGAGCTGCAGGTTGTGACGTGTGGTGATCTTAACCTGACAGCGCATGGCGTCCGCCCGCTCTTCCAAACCTTCATCCAAAACCGCCTTCAGCACCTTATCTACATCCTCTTGTAGACATTCCCCAGCAGCGTCTTCACAACCCACCACGCTTCCACGCTCCCCCTGCTCTCCGAGAACCTCCATATCTGACCCCTCAATCCCACCTCACTGCACAATGACCTTCTCACAGCTTCTGCTCGTTTGAATGATGGCAAGCGCTCTCCTTGACTCTGTCCGCCGGGTTAATGCTGTAATGCATCACACACACCCATAAGATGGGGTTCTTTCTTCACCGGATAGCATATCGACAGTGCTAACAAAGTCGGGGCATTAGGGGCCGGATCAGCCCAAATGCAGGATGAGCTATTTATACAGCATCAGTCATAGCACAAGGCTTTGCTAATCACAGGGGCTGATTATGGAGAAAAGATCCACTCCGGAGTACAGTACAGCCAGCAGACATCACACTCATGCTTATCTCTCGTTATTATTTTATTAAAGGCTCATGAAACCCCTCAGTTAGTTTCACACCACAGTTTTGAAAGGTGAGCTCCGGGGTTTTGATAAATCATCAAAGCGTCCCACAAATTCACGCAAATATATATTATACGTACTGTACTTTTCCTGTGACAGATATAATTTAATGGACAAATAAACGCACAGCCGTTCGAAAATATTGAAAATATATATGAACGCTGTTGCAGCTTTAAAAACTTTTGAGGCTTATTTTTGCTGTCATTTGATGATAGCGCCATAAAGACCGGTAATTTACAGTGTTGATGCATCCCGTTTGTGTCGAAGACTCCAGATCTATTGAACAGAACTTACGTGACTACAAAAACAAACACTATTTTTGATCTACAAATGCATCTCTTACTTAGTATAGGCAATCTCACAGTTAGAAGCGCCGTTCATAAGAAAATGAACGTGTTGTGATAAGAGAAGAGGAGCTTTAGTTTGTTGCCGAGCCCTATTTGTGTAAATCACGCTACATCCTGCGTCATACATCGCTTCACGGGTTACTCAAGTCGACTTGCGCAGTGTGCGTACGCTCGTCTGGTGGAAGCTAGTTATTTTAGATTGCAAAGTTTTAAATATGGATATTTCTCTGACAAAAATCCATCGCCTCACTTTATTTATTATTATATCATTATATTAAATGGATTATATTTATGATGGATGGATGCATTTATTTTTGGCTTCAAAACAAGCTACCATTCACTACCATTATAAATCTTTGGATATATCTCCGATTGTGTTCGTCTGAAAGAAGATTCATATTCACCTAGGATGGCTTGAGGGTGATTAAATCATGGTATAATTTTTATGTGGGGGGGAACTATTCCTTTAAGTACATTTAAGTGACTGTGACGAGCAGGGCGGGCGAGAGCCGTGAGGGAACGGCGCCAGGCCGGTGACGCGAGTGATAATGAGCGTCAGCTGCGCGCTACACCGGTCTCGTGTCTCTCACGGAGGAGCTCCGGAAGCATAAAAGAGGAGCGACGACAGTGAAGGACGAGAGAGGACCAGGTCTGGACTTTATGTTGAGTTTTATTATGTTTTACTTTCGTTTTGTTTTGTTTATTTGAAGTTTATTAAAATTACGTTGAATGTTCGCTGGTTCCCGCCTCCTCCTTCCCGTTCTTACGAACTGTGTCACAGTGACCTTTTATTTTGGTAACATTATATTATTAAACCTTTTTTACAAGGCATGCCAAGCGCCATTGGCTGTCATATGTCAAGTAAATAAGAAATAATAATAATTTAAAAAAAAAACAGCACATTCATATAAGCTTCTCCTTTTGTGTTTCACAGCATAAAGAAAATAATAGGAGGTTGTAATGACAATGAATGAAGGTTAGTAAATGATAAAATGTTCATTTTGGGGTCAAATATTTCTTTAATGCAGTACTGACTCAAAGTCAATTTAAATATTTCTCACCTAAAGCAGTCTAATCTAACAAAAAAACAACTCCTTGCAGTAATAAAGAACTGGATGAAGCTGCAGTATCTAATAGACAGTGTCATTTGGATAGCTACATTGATATCTAAGAGGTGAGCCAACAGATGGTGTATTTTAATCAAAAGCTATGTTGTTGTCACTTGCTGGAGTTGTAAATTTCCCTCTTAAAAAGCTAAAAGCTACTTTAGCATTATGCTGACAGATTCACTGAACCAAATAGAAGCCAGATTTTCAGATATGAGTCACTGTTCTCCAGGGTGAGAAACTGAAACACAGTTTAACTCTAGAACACAATCCCCAATGATTTGGTACAGCACAAAAACACCAAAAACTGTACTAACAAAATTAAAGGGGTCGTGCTATGCTATAACTTATGCTATACAGTCGTGGCCAAAAGTTTTGAGAATTCCATAAATATTAGTTTTCTCAAAGTTTGCTGCTAAACTGCTTTTGGATGTTTGTTTCAGTTGTTTCTGTGATGTACTGAAATATAATTACAAGCACTTTGTACATTTCAAAGGCTTTTATCGACAATTACATGACGTTTATGCAAAGAGTCAGTATTTGCAGTGTTGGCCGTTCTTTTTCAGGACCTCTGCAATTTGACTGGGCATGCTCTCAATCAACTTCTGGACCAAATCTTGACGGATAGCAACCCATTCTTTCATAATCACTTCTTGGAGTTTGTCAGAATTAGTGGATACTTGATTGTCCACCTGCCTCTTGAGGATTGACCACAAGTTCTCAATGGGATTAAGATCTGGGAAGTTTCCAGGCCATGGACCCAAAATTTCAACGTTCTGGTCCCCGAGCCACTTAGTCATCACTTTTGCCTTATGGCTCCATTGTGCTGGAAAATACATTGTTCTTCACCAAACTGTTGTTGGATTGTTGGAAGAAGTTGCTGTTGGAGGGTGTTTTGGTACCATTCTTTATTCATGGCTGTGTTTTTGGGCAGAATCCCTTGGATGAGAAGCAACCCCACACATGAATGGTCTCAGGATGCTTTACTGTTGGCATGACACAGGACTGATGGTAGCGCTCACCTTTTCTTCTCCTGACAAGCCTTTTTCCAGATGCACCAAACCATCGGAAAGGGGCTTCATCGGAGAATATGACTTTGCCCCAGTCCTCAGCAGTCCATTCACGATACTTTCTGCAGAAGATCAATCTGTCCCTGATGTTTTTTTTGGAGAGAAGTGGCTTCTTTGCTGCCCTTCTTGACACCAGGCCATCTTCCAAAAGTCTTGGCCTCACTGTGCGTGCAGATGCGCTCACACCTGCTGCCATTCCTGAGCAAGCTCTGCACTGGTGGCACTCCGATCCCGCAGTTGAATCCTCTTTAGGAGACCATCCTGGCACTTGCTGGACTTTCTTGGATGCCCTGAAGCCTTCTTTACGAGAATTGAACCTCTTTCCTTGAAGTTGCTGATGATCCTATAAATTGTTGATTGAGGTGCAATCTTAGTAGCCACAATATCCTTGCCTGTGAAGCCATTTTTATGCAACGCAATGATGGCTGCACGTGTTTCTTTGCAGGTCACCACGGTTAACAATGGAAGAACAATGATTTCAAGCATCTCGCTCCTTTTAACATGTCAAGTCTGCCATTCTAACCCAATCAGCCTGACATAATGATCTCCAGTCTTGTGCTCATCAACATTCTCCCCTGAGTTAACAAGACGATTACTGAAATGATCTCAGCAGGTCCTTTAATGACAGCAATGAAATGCAGTGGAAAGGTTTTTTTTTGGGATTAAGTTCATTTTCATGGCAAAGAAGGACTATGCAATTCATCTGATCACTCTTCATAACATTCTGGAGTATATGCAAATTGCTATTATAAAAACTTAAGCAGCAACTTTTCCAATTTCCAATATTTATGTAATTCTCAAAACTTTTGGCCACGACTGTAGTGTGTAATGTTGCTGTTTGAGCATTAAAATGGTCTACAAAGTTACAGAGATATTTTTTACATCATTGCACACTGAGCTCCCTGAAACTCCTCCATTGTAGTTTTGAGTTTTCTTCTGGGAATGAACACGTCACAATATTCCTCATTTAAATAATTCCCGCCCAATGCTTAAGCAAAAAACAGGGGCGGGGCCTGGTTGAGTTCTGTTAGAAGTGTGTCGAAACTCACGCTTATGGTAAGGGGAGTGACATTTACCAAATACGCTCAAAGCGGTTGACCAATCACAACACATTTCCGGAAACAGAGTGTTACTGACAGACTGGGAAGAGAGGAGCTGCAACAATGTCACGTAAGAAATAGGCATTCCATTAGAGCCCAAAAACAAAATCAAGACTTTGAAAAAGGACATATAGCTTTTCTTAAATGAAAAATAGTATGTAAATAAGTTTATAACGCATTTCATTTTAGCGGTCTTAGCATGTTAAAGGTTTATAAACTAGTTTGTTCCGATTTCTATATATATCTTAGCAAGCATATTGTTTTCACCCAGGATGTACATGGAAGCTCTGAGAAGGGCCAGTGTGACATTCAGTTGTTAAAACCTTGTCCTCTCCTCTGGTAACGTGATCTTTTAGGGGCTTAGTATTGATGAACCAGCTTCAGGACTCCTCACATGGACTCCACAGCTTTATCTCGTCCGACTCACGTGACTAAACTCTTACATGAAACACCTCCTTCACTCTGTACCGAATGATCTGAGTTTAAACAGCTAAGTGATTCAATTTAAGGACTTCATTAAACCAGCAGCTTCTAACTCCGTAGGCATGTGTACTTGTGTATAATTGCTTTAATGCACACCTCTAACAGCACAAGCCCAAGCAGGCCTCTAATTAATCACTGCTAACATGCTGTCTGCTGGGAAATTCACAAGTTTTTAAAGCTCTGATTGGAGTCTCCACAGAGACCGGCACCTCATCGGTTCCCTTTGAACAGATCCCCTGAGAATGGGGGACATTATACCTGGCGACCAGGGTTGAGGAGCGGCGAAATACGAGTAACTTAGTTACGTATTTAAAATACAAAATTTGAGTCACTGTGTTTCATGACAGTTACATTTTAAATGGGTGGTAATCAGATTACAGTTACATCTGAAAAGTGTTTTAGATTACCCAAGTGATTACTTTGAGTTTTAATGTCATTTAAACAGCGATTGGTGATTCTCTGACTCTGACCGTCTGAAAAAGCGGAGTTAAGTTTCATCAAAGTTTTAATACTTTTAAGAGGATCATAAAAATGTTGTTATTTTTATTTAGTTCCGTCCTGAACAAGACAAAATGACTGAATTTATATATAAAAAAAACTGCCCAACTGTCAACTGAACTGTCCTGTCCTGACCTGATGATCCACGACTGTTTTCATGTTTTGTGAGTCATTTTATCATTCACTCGTCACTGCAACTTTTTCTCACAATTAGTTTTTTTCCCCTCACAATTGTGAGTTTGCATTTCACAATTCTGACTTCTTTTTCTCAGAATTGCGAGATTTAAACTCACAATTACAAGTTATAAAGTCAGAATTGGGAGATATGAACTTGCAATACCGACTTTTTTTCTTGTAATTGTGAATTTAGTATGTGAGTTTATATCTCATAATTCTGACTTTTCTCAATATTGTGAGTTTATATCTCATAATTCTGACTTTATAACTCGCAATTGCAACTTTATATCACGCAATTCTGAGAGAAAAAGTCAGAATTGTGAGATTAAAACTTTTTTCAATGACCTTTTTTGTTTGTTCCACACTTAATTAGTATTCCAAAATATTCTAAAGTATTTAGATTAAGTTACTAAACTTGAGTAATGTAATGAAATACACAAAAGGCACTGTCCTTTGGATGAGTCATTAAACTGAGGTCCTGACTCTCTGTGGTTATAAAGAATCCAAAGATTTCCTTTGAAAAAGAATAGGGGTGTAACCCCGGCATCCTGGCCAAATTTGCCCATTAGCCCCATATACCAGTAATTCTTAAAGTGTGGTCCGCGAAAAGATGACCTAAACTAGGCAAGCTCTTAACCCGCACCGGTTGACGTCAGTGTGTTTTAATAACGAAAAAATGGATCATATCATTGCATTTGTGTTTGTATAATTAGTTTTTAACTTGAAACAGTTGCATATTAAACTTAAATTTAGTTCCTTCCTATTTTGTAGTTTTTGGGGGGCGTGTTAGAGTGGGATTCTGTTAGGTGGTCCTCAGAAAAAAATTGGAAGATAAAGTGGTCCTTGGGCTGAAAAAGTTTGAGAAACACTGCCATATACTGATTGGCTTCATCATTAAGCGCAAGTCAAGTCAATTTCGCAAAAACTCCCATATATCGCAAAAATGATTTTGGTTTTTCAGGCAATTCGAAAAAGGAATATTTTGCAAAACTGCAATGGAAACAGATTTTTTTTTAATTTACAGTTCACCTGTCGTATGTGTAACCCCTCTACCCGGGTCCTATTCGACTCGCTCTGAGCGGGCCTCGAACCCGGGTCTTCTGGCATGGGAGTCGGTTGCTCTAACAAGGAGGCTAAAGACTGCAATCTTTACTGCCTGTCTCTTGAGGTCAAAGGAGTGAGGTTTACTCGCACAGCAACTACTAGCTGGTCTCCGTTACATATGTAAAAGCCAATCGTTCTTTAAGAGGGTGTGGTGTGTTTGAGCAGAAGACGAGAGTTCTTCATCAAACTCATGAAAGATAAAAGTATTACTGGATTCTAAACAACAGAAATGCCACAATTTGAATTTATCAAGACCACGAAGCAGAGGCAAACACCCAGAAACACCTCATATGTGGCCACTTCAACGTATATTTTTATTTTTTTTTGCTATAAATGCTTGATTAAAATAATTTGCTTTGATTAAAATAAAGCCTAAAGCTACCAACATCCGTGGACATGATTTTTGCAATGACTTATCGCTAGAGGAAAAACAAAAACGTTTTAGTCGCATAACATCGGTTAAAGCAAATGCATTAGGTTTTTATCGATATTTAGAAATTATCGCGAAAGTTTTGCGGAAATCTGTAATGGAAACGCGGCTTCTGTCTCCTCTAAACCAATATGGTGCACTATGGGGGATGCTGCACATTGGTGGTGGTTGAGGAGATTCTTCCCTTCCATATGTAAAGCACTTCGAGTGCTTGTTTGATTATTTTCAGTGTGCACAGTGTTTAAAAAGTCTATTTCACGCTTAGTGCTGCATGCTTGGTGTTTTTTGAAACTTTGGGTAAAATGCAGTGCTCATCACTATCACTTCTTACCCAGCCGTCCAATCACAGTGGAGGAGGGGCGGGACAAATACCAACAACAACAAGCACAACAACAGACCAAAACCATTTAAAACGGAGGCCAGGGCAAGTACTTTACATCGTGTCGACATTTTTATATCCAGAAACGAACTATCTGAGCAACCAGATACTAGTAACACTTCCCGGGATATTCCACATCACAGCAACCAAAGTGTCTCAACGCTACGCTGCTGAAGAGCTCTCAAGAGCTGCTGGAAAAAATGCTTTGGTGGACACAAGACATTATTAAGATAAGACTAAATTTTTTCAAAGGTCAGTGAAAAGTGGTGCTTAAACCTTCAGATGTTGTTATCCACGCCAGATTTAGTTATTTTGTAGCAAAAGTGATGATCTATCCATTCTCGGCGATCTTACGGACGAGCATTCTCCATGCTGTCCCTTCTTTCAACTGTTTAATGTTCATATTGGTGTCTATTTTTTGATGGTGTCGAGTCAGCGTGTTCTTTGCCGTCCCTTCTTCTTCTGATTCTACTGACCGTTCCCAACATTACTGACTTCTCTAGAGAGTTTGCCTGCATAATGTTGCCAAAGTCAGCTTCTAGTGACATCCCTGGTTTTATTTAATCCAGTACTTCTACATATATTTTCCTGGCTATCCACGGTATTCGCAACATTTTCCACCAGCTATTTTTCCTTCTCTTGGCATTTCTTAACTCTCGCACCCAAAGACGTTGATACTGACTAATCTGCTTTTGTGTGATATCTTTGCTCTTCCAGATGCTCCAGATCAATCATCTTGTAGAATATGAACAGCTTTTCTAGTATATTGATATCACCAGAGTCACATGTGAATGAACATTTTTTGGTATTTCGTGTTAGTCTTTTTCATTTCTTCAGGGGTTAAAGATTTTTATAGTTGGAAAAAGGTTCACCTTTAAAGGCAGGAACACATCAAGCCGACGGTCGGCCGCCGGACAGTTTTTGTGCATCGGCCGACTAAGTTTTCTCAGTGTGTTCCGCACCGTCGGCTGAAGTTGATCCTCGTCGGCTGTTTTTCAACATGTCGAATCGGCGTCAGTTCACGAGAATATAAGCAAAAGTTATGAAAGCAAGCAAAGAAGTCATGACGGCACAGACAGAAGCTTGTTCTAATTTCACGTCATCTGACCTGAGCACTCGAATGCACGAATATTTTCATGATAACATGAGCGGAGTGGAAAAAAGAACGCGATCAGCATGATTTTGTCTAAATGCAGTCTTAGTTTCACTTTCCCTTTTTGAATGACGAATACTGACAAATGATCTTAAGATCAAGATCTTAAACTAGATGGAACTGGATAAAATATTTGGACTGTTGCGATTCCAAATCGGTTTAGATCGGACAAGTGTTCACTGTTGGCCAGAGGAGAACTGGCCGCCTGGTTTCTCCCAAGGTTTTTTTCTCCATTTGTTGGAGTTTTGGTTCCTTTGGCTTGCTTAAGTCGGGGACACTTGCTTGATATTCAGCAGTGTTTTTGATACGCCTGCATTGGCGCCGTTGTATGTGAACTGAACTGAACCGGACGATTACGTCACTGTTTTCTCCAGTGCTGATATGCATAAATTAACTAGACTAATAACTATTGATCTTTGCAACGGAATGAATCAATAATATATAGAATAAGCAGCCAAAATTATTTGCCAATTATTAATGTAAAGCTGATTTGCCACAGTTTGCATTGTAAAAAGCGCTATATAAATAAAGGTGACTTGACTTGACTTGACAAATATATCTGCTTAAATACACAGTTTATATGCGCAACTTTGGACCCAGACGTTGCCGACGTGAGCCAATTAGTTCGTCGCCACTAGTTCGTCGGCATCGGATTGGTGTGTTCCCGCCTTAAGGTGTGTATGCATGCAGGAGTGTTTGTGTGTGTTACCATTGTCTGCTGAGGTGTCTCGGTGTTCCCTGCTGGAGCTCAGTGCTGGTAGGAGGGGCTCCATGTTCATTATGAGCTGTTTATGACTGAGTGAAGTAAAGCTTCTGCTTTGACCGAACTGAGACCTGAAACACCACAGAATCAGACACAGAAAAGACAACATAGCCAAATTAAAATACAACTTTTTTTATTGTTTTACCTCAAATCCCAGTTTAGCCAATTATAACACTTCTGTGAGTAGTGTTGAATTTAAGCTTGTAGGTATTTAAAATCTTAATAGTTTAAAAAAAAAAAAAACTGTACTTGCAGATGATCGAATACTACTGAAATAAAAGTGAACTTAAAGAGAGAGTAGACTTTCATGGCAGTTTCTTAACACACTTAAGTTGGCTTTTAAAAGATGTATTTTGTAATGTCAAATGAAAAGTTTTAGTATTTTAAATCATTAAAAAAATTTAAAAATACTAAATTGCAAGTTCATCATTACAAATGTATTTAATACATTTTCTTTTAATTGGCAAGTGTCCGAAAACATTACATTATTTCCAAAAGTGTTTTTTTAAAATGTCAATATTTTTTCCACAAGGGAAATGAAAGCCCGGTGTCAAAAATATAATTTGTTTAATTGTGAGGCTCAGTTTGAGGAAGAAAGGAAATGGTCACGAAAAAACTAAATTATAACTTTTTGGTCAAAGAAAGCTTAACTTAGATTATACAGTATGATTTATAAAAAATCCTAAGTGTATAAAACCACATGGACAGCCCACACTTCTAACTCACAAACAGACTGGCAGAGTACAGTTTCATCTAGATACAGTAAGAAAAGATATATTTAAAATGAATGCTCACCTGTGAACAACAGGAGGTTCTCTCTGAATCTTTGAACTGGCCTCGATCACCTCTTTAGCCACCCGACCACTGGAATCAAACCAGAAACAATCATTCGATCCACTTAAATGACGTGAAATACAATGAAACATAAATATTGGCATGTCTGACATATGATTTACTCCCATCAGATATGATGTTAAAGAGCGCATGCAGCCAAATCATCTCACCTGTAGCGAAATCGGCTTCCCTTGAAAAATATACTGCTGCTGGACACAGTCTTTATCTGACTTGATTTTGCACATCTAAATCACATAAATAAGGGAAATGCAAAAACATTTAGTTAGGATTTCAATTGCGTTGCATCTATAAACTCAGGATTGCGAGAAATAAAGTTTTGGAAACAAGCTTTCATAGGATGGACTATGATTCAGGACCAAATTCAGTGTGGTCCTGAATGTTCCACTATCATTTTATCCAAAGCAACTTACAAGGGGAGCAGTTAGGGGTTAGGTGTCTTGCTCAAGGGCACTTTAGTCATGGTATTGAAGGTGGAGAGAGTGTTGTTCATTCACAATCCCCACTTTCAATTCCTGCCGGCATGGGAATCGAACCAGCAACCTTCAGGTTACAAGCCCAACTCCCTCACCACTAGGCCACGACTACTATCAGGCCTTCTTATGTTGAGACCTTGTCTTAAACCCTATTAACACTTTCTTCTATGAATGCATTCATCATTATTCAGCAGATTTGCCCTAATTATCAGTGTAGAAAAGCGTACAGGCCTGCTCGTGAGCGCACTTTCTCATTGATTGACTGATGTGTGTGTTGTTAATATGAAGACGGGGATAACTGCCAGTGTCCTTGTTTGATATGTGCAGGCCTGCTGTCATTAAAGCTCTTAATTAAAGGGCTTTCAACAGTAATGTGACACCACTCACACATAGTAACTAGAGATAGAGAAAGAGACATAGAGGCACTTATATCAGGGTCATTATCAGGAAGCGGTGCCATTTGTGTGCCGTGTGTGTCCCCATTGACCTCAGACTGATTTAATTACCAGGATCCAGAACTTAGTTACCTTATTATATAGACGTAACCTTGTTTAGTGTGGAATGCAAAATCTATTTTTAAAAATGGACTATATTTACAGGGAGTGCAGAATTATTAGGCAAGTTGTATTTTTGAGGATTAATTTTATTATTGAACAACAACCATGTTCTCAATGAACACAAAAAACTCATTAATATCAAAGCTGAATATTTTTGGAAGTTTTAGTTTTTAGTTTTAGCTATTTTAGGGGGATATCTGTGTGTGCAGGTAACAAAAAACAAATTTATACCCATTTCAATTATTTATTTTTACCAGTGAAACCAATATAACATCTCAACATTCACAAATATACATTTCTGACATTCAAAAACCAAACAAAACCAAATCAGTGACCAATATAGCCACCTTTCTTTGCAAGGACACTCAAAAGCCTGCCATCCATGGATTCTGTCAGTGTTTTGATCTGTTCACCATCAACATTGCGTGCAGCAGCAACCACAGCCTCCCAGACACTGTTCAGAGAGGTGTACTGTTTTCCCTCCTTGTAAATCGCACATTTGATGATGGACCACAGGTTCTCAATGGGGTTCAGATCAGGTGAACAAGGAGGCCATATCATTAGATTTTCTTCTTTTATACCCTTTCTTGCCAGCCACGCTGTGGAGTACTTGGACGCGTGTGATGGAGCATTGTCCTGCATGAAAATCATGTTTTTCTTGAAGGATGTAGACTTCTTCCTGTACCACTGCTTGAAGAAGGTGTCTTCCAGAAACTGGCAGTAGGACTGGGAGTTGAGCTTGACTCCATCATCAACCCGAAAAGGCCCCACAAGCTCATCTTTGATGATACCAGCCCAAACCAGTACTCCACCTCCACCTTGCTGGCGTCTGAGTCGGACTGGAGCTCTCTGCCCTTTACCAATCCAGCCACGGGCCCATCAAGACTCACTCTCATTTCATCAGTCCATAAAACCTTAGAAAAATCAGTCTTGAGATATTTCTTGGCCCAGTCTTGACGTTTCAGCTTGTGTGTCTTGTTCAGTGGTGGTCGACTTTCTGCCTTTCTTACCTTGGCCATGTCTCTGAGTATTGCACACCTTGTGCTTTTGGGCACTCCAGTGATGTTGCAGCTCTGAAATATGGCCAAACTGGTGGCAAGTGGCATCTTGGCAGCTGCACGCTTGACTTTTCTCAGTTCACGGGCAGTTATTTTGCGCCTTGGTTTTTCCACACGCTTCTTGCGACCCTGTTGACTATTTTGAATGAAACGCTTGATTGTTCGATGATCACGCTTCAGAAGCTTGGCTATTTTAAGACTTCTGCATCCCTCTGCAATATATCTCACTATTTTTGACTTTTCTGAGCCTGTCAAGTCCTTCTTTTGACCCATTTTGCCAAAGGAAAGGAAGTTGCCTAATAATTATGCACACCTGATATAGGGTGTTGATGTCATTAGACCACACCCCTTCTCATTACAGAGATGCACATCACCTAATATGCTTAATTGGTAGTAGGCTTTCCAGCCTATACAGCTTGGAGTAAGACAACATGCATAACGAGGATGATGTGGTCAAAATACTCATTTGCCTAATAATTCTGCACTCCCTGTAAAGTTTACTATATAAGTATAATACATTAAAATATTCTATATTGAAATGCTTTTTTTTGTGTGTATGCTGAATGCAATGTTATGTTGTGACATCTCTTTTAAAAAATCAAGATTTGAGGAGCAAAATCATAAAAAACGTTTTGAATTGCATTCCATATTTCGTTAAGTACTTACATTGTCACGATAGTCCATCAAAGTTAAACATTTTTACCAAAAAATATGACTGTAAAATAACTGTAAATTATGTGGTATATACTGTATTCGATCTTCAACACGAAAAGATTTTTTTATTTTGTAACTGGACTGGCACAAAAAGAAAAAAAAAGAAAAGAAAAGAGAAAGGTCATGGGTTATAAATAACTACATACATACATAAATTTAATTATTTTAGCATAGAATTAGTAATATTTTCTGAGAACAGAGTTTGGGGTTGGTAAGATTTTGTTTAATAAGTATCTTATGCTACAGTAAAACCAGTCATATTTAAAAAAATGCTATTTAAAATAATTTTAATATATTTTTAAAGGATTCAAAGCTGAATTTTCAGCATCATTACCCCAAAATACTTTGTAACATCATCCTGACCACAATCTTTGAATGGTACTGTGTAAAAACACCAAACTGCAAGCAAATGCTACTTAAAAGACACACACACACACAGAGTGTGTGAAGAAGAGAGAGACTGAGAGAGAGAGATAAAAGGATGGCTCTCACTTGTAAAATGCCTGATTTTCCACAGCACATTTCCAAAGGTGTTTACAGGCTGCTGGTGTGGAGGTGTGGAATGTCAGAACCAGTTTCTTCTGCAGAGATATGAAAAAATAAAATGAATAACTGAAGTGTGGATTCTTAGCAAAGGTAACAACAATCAACTTAAGTGAACGGGGAGGTAAAAGGACATAAAAGATCTATAAATTAAACGGATGGAATCTGAGCACAATGTCATAAATAATGAGAGCTGAACAAAATGCTGACCCAAATCTGTGTGCATGTTAGTGAGAGTGATGGCCGCTGAGTGTATTTGTGGGCAGCAGGACGGCTTTACCGGGAAGAGTGCAGGAAACATGAGAGTGCGGATCAATATAACACGTCATAACGGTCAACCTGTTAGCGACGCTTTGACTGGAACGAACACAATGTACTCTACACTTATTAACCTTCATTTACACTATACTGCAATATGTTTTACAAGGACATATATTAGTGTAATAAAGGAGTAAATCAATGAATAAAGACCAATAAATACTTAAATTCATTACGATTAATATACACAATAACGATTCCCATAAGTAATATACAGTACCTCATTTGTTTGTTCATTGTATGTTTGCAACAGTTTAATTGTTGTAGTAACTCAAATGTATAGAATTTCAAAAAGGTGGTTCAACCAAATCAAATATATTCTGAACATAAATAGAAGTTGTTCTTACGACCTTTCACAGGATAGCTCAGCTTCAAGTGCCTTATTGCTTTTCTAATACAGTTAATTCATAATAAATGATCAAGCATTCAAATTTTCATCAAAAGGTTTATTCAGTTTTTAGAAAACGTAATGTTCCAAGGCTGATTTTCATTAAAACGAACAGATTTCCCCTTTTTTTTCTTTTTGTTGTGTAAGGTCTTGGGTCTTAAAAATCCATTATAGGTGAATTGTTATATGCTAACATTTTTCATAACCTAAGAATCATACTCCAGTTTTCAATCACATTATCCTTCAGAAATTACTCTAATATGCTGATTTGCTACGCAATAAACATTTCCTATTATTAATAATGTTGAAACCGTTTCGTGAGAACCATGATAAACGTTTTCAGCATTCTTTGAATAGAAACTATGAATATAAGCTTTAAAAAACAGCATTTATTTGAAAGAGAATAGAATGAAAAGTCTTTACCGTGACTTTTGACAATTCAATGCACCCTTGTGAAATAAAATTAATGTTTTCTTTAAAAACCTCGAACATTTGAACAGTAGTTGTCTTTCACAACATAAATATTCCTATATTGTGTTTTATCACCACTATAACGCTGTATTAACCACTGAGGAGGACATGAACTGGTTTGTGATGACAATTATATGTTACATTAATCATCATTCATGAGAGGACGAAAGCTACATCAGTGCTGTAATGAAAATGTATAGCGGTATTGGTTTTCTACTGGATCGATATGCATCAGATTCCTGGTTTTCTTGTTAACACGGGTGAGATTACAGTGGAATGAATGTGCTTATCTGGCATCCAAACTATGTGACAACTTGAGCCCTTCAAAAAAAATGTGCTGGATTATACGTCCGGGACTGAAGCGGAGGTGAATATGTATGCATTAGGCCAATGTGACAGAGATATATATGAGGTCTGATAAAGTGCTGTGAAAAACAGAACTGTCAGGAGAATAAGTTCCATTAACCCTATGCGTGTGTAATCTGATCCTGGGATCAATAGATGGAGAACTAAGCAGAAGAGTGAATCCAGGCAGAAATCAATACAAACCACTTCCAGGCCGTTTAGCATCAAACTGCCGCCCTCTGCAATATACTGCCGCCTTCTGTACACTCAAACTGGGCTTAGAGTCACATCATTAAAACAAAGCAAAATGTCAGAGCGCTCCCCCATCCTATGCTTAGAGAGATCTGAATTTAACAGTCAACTGCCCATTTGGTCTATCCTGCAGTAAACTAACTGAGACTGTAATATTTCCTGGTACTCATTTGTTACCATGGCTACAGATTATGTTCATCTCCTTGGTTTTTAAGCCATCAGTTTGATTCTAGTTTTGGTAACACTTTATTTCAATAGTCCACTTGACATCCTACTAACGTCTCAGTTACCAGTTTAATTTCCATTCCTTGATGGAGGGAACAAGATGTTTTGTCAAATGAGAGACACTACGGGTCGCACTTGGGAACCCTGAACACCTCTGATGTTTTCAGAAAAGGCTAATGGAATTGGCGTGTGGAATTTGCATGCCTGGCCATGTAGGTATATAAGGCGGCCAGCATGTATCACACGCTTCAGTTTGTTCTGAGGAGCCAAGATGGCATCTCAACCCCTCAGCAACAGTTCATGATGTGGTAGGAGGGAAATGTCTTTTTGTTCTCTCCATCAGGGAATGGAGGTTACACCAGTAACTGAGTCGTTCCCTTTCTGTTGTTCACTTTGACGTTGTGTCAAATGAGAAACATTAGGGGTCCCTATACTAAATACCACAACTGAATTGTGCCAGACAATTGTGCCAAGGTAAATGGCATCAAGTCTTCCTAAGAAGGGGACCTCCTTACCTCTAGGAAGAGGCCACTCCAGCCATACCATAGGCCTCTTCTGATTCAAAAGATTTTATTTTATTTTTACGGCTGAGTACACCTGGTTTTTAACGTTGGGAAACATTCTCCTTCTCTTTGAGACAGGAACACTAAGGAGACCACAATCTACCCACAGGGAGAGGATAATGTGTGGAATACACATCCTATGGAGTCATCAGTAGGGAGTACTAGTGAAGACTAGAGTCTCTGGGAGACTACCGGCCATAGCAACTGGTGACTGAGCTAACTTCGTCCAGGGGAAGACAATGGTTCACGGACAGGGAAACTGAACAGTGGAAGAATACATCATGTGGGGTCACTGTTCGGGAACCACTACATACTGAGCACTAGCACTTACAAGGGCTCATCTGAGAGGGGACATACCAAGAGTAATTGTATTGAGTTCCTCCGCTGAACTCACCTACCATAAGAGTGCTTATCGATGGAGAAGGGTAGCCCAGGTATCACCATTCAAGAGAATCTCTAACTGGACCTAAAAAATTTACATTTTCCCCCTCATAGAAGAGGAGGCGCTTCTGCGAGCACTACACCTAACCAGTTGCCTGTTGTTAACTAAAACTCAAGACAAAACTGGTTCCGTACAGAGATTACAGAGTCTTGCAAAGGTGTCAGAGTCTCAGCTCTACATAGTCTGCTAATGAAGTTCGGCAGAGCCAACGTGGCTGCAATACCCCTAGTGGAGTGAGCTCTCACTCCCAAAGTGCACGGTAAACCTTTGGTCTGATAAGCCAGGAGAATGGTATCCGTACAGTGATCCAGTCTCTGTTTGGTGACAGTCTTTCCCTTCTGCTGTCCTCCAAAGCAGACAAAGAGCTGCTCGGATTTCATGAAGCTCTGCGTGTGGTCCAGGTATATGCACAAAGATAGAGCTGGATCCATCAGGAGGGATAGCTTGCAAGTTCACCACTTGGTCCCTGAAGGAAGTAGTGGGAACTTTGGGCAAGTATCCAGGACGGGATCTCAGGACAATATGAGAGTGTGCTGGCCCAAATTCCAGGCACATTTCAGTAACAGTTAGAAGGCTTGTAGGTTCCCCACCCTCTTGATGGAGGTGAATGCAATTAGGAAGGCCGTCTTCAAAGAGAGGCCACCAAGCTCAACTGATTTTAAAGGCTCAAATATATCTTTTTGTAAGACCTGTTGAACCAGAAAAAGATCCCAAGAGGGGATGAGGCAAGGTCTTGGAGGATTCAGGTCGTGCTTCCCCAAGTATCTGCCACTCACCGTAACATGGATAGGATCTATTCCGGCCACATACATTTTCAGGGTGGAGGCCGACCGGTGGCTATCAAGGCCCTGCTGGAGAAAAGATAGTAAAGTCCCCATGCCACATTTCCATGGATCTTCACCACAGGTAGAACACCATGTAGTGAAGAGGCACCACTTCAAGGCATAGAGCCACCTAGTAGAGGGAGCTCTTGTCTGAGAGATTGTGTCTATTACCGCTGGTGATAGGCCTCTGAAATCCTCCTCGTCCCATCCAGGGGACCAGCCTCATTCAGGGAATGCCACAGTGGACAGTTGGAGGATTCCAAGGAGGCGATGGTTCCCCGAATCAACTCCACATGAGCCAGACCACCTAGGGATGGAGGCTCCACTCTACACGGAGCGTACCCTGTTGCCAGAGAGCATCCGGAAACAGAAGCAGCTGAGGAAATTCTCTACCTTTTATACAAGTAAGGGAGTCATGACCACAACGTTCCCATTGGCCTGCTTTTGCAATGAGAACATGATCCAGCCACAAACGCCACTTCAGCATGATACACTGTACTCATGCCTGTCTGAGGGAGAGCAAAATCACCCACATCCAGAAAGACACGGCAGGGACAGGATCTTTAAAAAGACATGATACGCAGTGTAGCTCTTTTAGAGGAATTTACTTTTTATTAAGGAAATTTGCCTCTTTAAGAAAGCTGCTGATGGCCCCAGAGGAACTCCCTGCACTTATCTGTGCCAACACTGAGAGACTGCTGATGTGTGCTCTGGATCCAGCAGCAGTGTCAAGGTGAATGGAAATTGTTTCTCATGAATTTTCATTTCATCATTTAGCAGACGCTTTTATCCAAAGCAACTTACAAGGGGAGCAATTAGGGGTTAGATGTCTTGCTCAAGGGCACTTTAGTCATGGTATCGAAGGTGGAGAAAGTGCTGTTCATTCACAATCCCCACTTTCAATTCCTGCCGGCGTGGGAATCGAACCGGCAACCTTCAGATTACAAGCCCGACTCCCTCACCACTAGGCCACAACTACCCTTGAATAGACATTTAGCTCAGGCTCTATTTTTTATTTATTGTTTTCACCTGTGTCTCATTAGTGTTACTAGCACACCATATATAAAGCCAGTTTTATCATCCGCTCTTCGCTAGATCTTGTAAGTCTGTTGTACTTTATCTTAGAGCATTGTATTCTTGTTTCTTCCTGTGTTTTGCCTGCTATATATGGATTTTATCATCACTACTGACACGCTAACATTTTTCATATTTTACATTACATCATTAAAAATGTTTATAATATAATTTATCGTCATATGAAATAAGAGAAAGATGTACAAAAAAGAAGAGAAGAAAAAAATCTTATAATTTTGTACGTATAAATGTTAAACACAATGCTAGGGTGCTCCAGTTGGTTGCTTAAAGAGTTCCCTCCTAGTCTTTGTAAAACTCTTGTTTTCAGTGTAATTTTATTGTCCATGTGCAAAAAAAATAGTAATAGCACAAGTCTCAATAAGCCACACATTTTGAGGTTTTATTCATGTCAGTGCTGGATGACTACAAGACTTTAAGGTCTGTTTAAATGCCTGACTCAAATTATGAGCAATAATACAGAAATCATTCTGTGAGATTTGAGTAGCAGAACAGGTCAGCCATTGCTCAACGTCTTAGGATAGTGAACAGTCTGCACTTAGTGAATAGTGCGTATCACAGACGGACGTGTGCTTGTGTGAAACACAATCACATGTCCAGTATAAGTAAACACACACATCTGTTCAAGAGTGTGTGAACATGCAGATAGGGACAGACTTCAGTGAGAACAGCATACAATGGTTCTTACTGTTCACACGTACAGTATCAACCCAGAAACTTTCAGACTTGCATGGGTGGTGAACCAGACAGATGATGACATGGTGTTCAAAATTAACCAATCACAGACACAGGTTTAGACATCGAACAACCCTTTAGTTTCATACCCATCATAATATGCATAATTTCAGAAGCAACTTAACAAATATGCAATACTTTTAAATAAATGCTTTCTTGATTCCAGGGCCTAATAACTTTTCATGTTTGTAATTTACCGAATAAGGATTAAGTTTAAGGATTTTTTAGAAAATATTTTTGCTTACAATTTCTATCCGATAAACTATTTTAGTGCTTGGCATAATTACAAAAATGTACATTCATTATGAAAATGCTCATCATGTTTTAAGATTTTATTCATTTACATGACTTATATAATTTTTTTCCAAGACAGTGGCACCCCTAACAAGTGGGAACAAAACAAAACAATAATTAAAATATGAAATATCTTGATTTTTTTTTTTTTTTTTTTAGTTTTAGCCTATTTCAATGCTTGTTTTGTCTTATTTTAAATCATTTTATCAAGTCATTGTGAGAACCAGTTATCAGTTATATAATATCTATAGACAGTATGGCTGCACAATGGCATACATTATATACATATATATATATATATATATATATATATAATATATATATATATATATATATATTATGGGAGGCCAAACAGGAAATAATTGAATGTAAATCCGAATATATAGTTATAAATTCGAATATATAAATGTAAATCCGAATATATAGTTATAAACCCGAATATATAAATGTAAATCTGAATATATAGTTATAAACCCGAATATATAAATGTAAATCCGAATATATAAATATAAATCCTGAATATATAGTTATAAATCCGAATATATAGTTATAAACCCGAATATATAAATGTAAATCCGAATATATAATTATAAACCCGAATATATAAATGTAAATCCGAATATATAGTTATAAATCCGAATATATAGTTATAAACCCGAATATATAAATGTAAATCCGAATATATAGTTATAAATTTACATTTATATATTCGGGTTTACATTTATATATTCGGATTTACATTTATATATTCGGGTTTATAACTATATATTCGGATTTACATTTATATATTCGGGTTTACATTTATATATTCGGATTTACATTTATATATTCGCATTTATAACTATATATTCGGGTTTATAACTATATATTCAGGATTTATATTTATATATTCGGATTTACATTTATATATTCGGATTTACATTTATATATTTGGGTTTATAACTATATATTCGGATTTACATTAAATTATTTCCTGTTTGGCCCCCCATAATATGTATATATATATATATATATATTGGAGAATATAATAATAAAGATTAAGAGTAATGAATACATGAAGGGAAAGCGCCTTGTGTTGCTGCCACACACAAAATAATTTGTTGTTTCAGTGTAAATTCATAATCAAAATGATTCATTTCAATTAGAAAATCCAGGGAAATACTTGATAATTATGATATTTGTCATTATTGTGCAGTGTTGCTCATGAAATTATTATAAATGCTCTATGTTGGGCACTTCAACTAAAGTCCGATTAAAATCAGGACAGATATGTGGGTGAGGAACTGTAAGGCTGTATAATAATAATTCATAAGTTAATCAATGGTCATGATGTATATGTTTACTCACCAGCAATGGAAAAGTGTACACAGAGAAAAGAAGACAGAAGCACATGTAAAACTAGATTTAAAGCGTGACACACAAACAGAGTGACAAGCACAGGAGGCTCAATAAAGGCCAGTTCACACCAAAAATGATTATAATAACTATATAAGTGTGCTTCAGTTACATCTTCTGTGTGCTCGAGCTTTTTAATGTCTGGTGAATTCTGATCTTTTGAAAGAAAAAAAAATTCTGAAAGTGATTCCAACTATATTGTTCCTCCATGTCGTTATCGTTATAGATGTGTTGTGGACTATATGTTGATAATCATATAATCTGATCAATTTGATTTTTCAAATTTTATACTTGGTGTGAATAGGCCTTAAATCTGTACTAATCGGATCTCTTCCTGAAAACGTTGAGGAGAAAGAGCCGTTTAGTAAGTCTGTAAATCATTAAAAATCATTCTAGTAGAATGAAGAATAGGGACATGGATATGTATATAAATATATAAAAAACAATGCAAATGAGTTTACCAAAAGTCATAAATGAATGCAAGATAACATTCGATTGCGTTTACAACATCCTCATGATGTAATGTACAGCATAATGAAAGTCAGAATGGTTTTACGTCAAATTAAATTGCTGTTACGTGGTGGGTAAATGCATTATGAACCATATACTACAATGGATGAGAGATTTAAAAGGAAAAAGAGCTAACAATTCCTACCTCTCTTTGCACGCCAATCACATAGAATGTTTTCCCTTCGAACTTAAATTTGCTGACATCTGCCCTGCAAGAGTGAGACATTACAATTGAACTGAGACGTTCAATACAAAAACATTGTGTAAACAGTCAGACACATATTTTTCATCATTTAGCAGACGCTTTTATCCAAAGCGACTTACAAGGGGAGCAATTAGGGGTCAGGTGTCTTGCTCAAGGGCACTTAAGTCATGGTATTGAAGGTGGAGAGAGTGCTGTTCATTCACAATCCCCACCTTCAATTCCTGCCGGCGTGGGAATCGAACCAACAACCTTCAGATTACAAGCCCGACTCCCTCACCACTAGGCCACAACTACCCCACATAGACATATACATGATAAGAGAGAGAAAACTCTTCAAACGTCTAGCCTTGAGTGCATTCATCTGCTTGTTGACTGTGGGCTGGTGTTAACAACTGTACAAAAGCTCATGTCACAGATCATGAGCACTCACAGACTGCTCACTGATCAGCTGATGTATATTGCACCGATCGACTGGCCTTATGTAACGTCTGTGAGTCAGAGCACACAGGCTTTAAACTCTGTCTGAAAGCAATTTTGTTGACAAGCTCACAGGCTGATTTTGAGAAAGAACTCATTTTGCAGATTCCTGGCACCAAATATTTGAAGGACCAATAAAATCTTCTTAATATCGAAAGGCCCGTTCACACCAAGAAAAGTACCTATAAAGATAAAATAATTGGTAACACTTTATTTTACAGTGTCATTGTTACATGTATTTACTATAGTAATAACTAGAAATTATGCATAATTACATGCAATTAACCCTAAACCAAACCCTCATCCTAACCCTAACCCTATAGTAAGTACATTACTCAGTACTTAAATGTATAATTACACTGTAATATTGACACCTTAAAACAAAGTGTAACCAAATAATTTATTAACATTAGTTAATATATTAACTTACATGAACTAACCATGAGCAATACATTTGTTACTGTATTTACTAATCTTTGTTAACGTTAGTTAGTGAAAAAACAGTTCATTAGTTCACAGTGCATTAACTAATGTTAACAAGATTTTAATAATGCATTAGTAAATGTTGAAGATTAATAAATGCTGTAGAAGTGCAGTTCATTATTAGTTCATGTTAGCCAATATAGTTAACTAATGAACTTTATTGTAAGTTGTTTTCCAAATAATTATTTCATCCACACCAACAGACGACAACTTTCTCTTTATTACTGTCACAGTTGTGTGCAGTGAGTCCACTTAAGAAGGGTGTTCAGCCACAACTCAGGCCACATGTGTAAAAAACCCAGGTGGCAAACCAAGTCCAGGAGCCTCTGGAATTCCCTCAGGGAAACAGACCGGCGCAGAGCAGAAGAGATGCTTTCTATGGCATCTCCCAGATATATTATATACTGACTTGGGGTGAGCATGCTCTTTTGCAGATTCACACGTTCACATCTTCTGTTGTGTCTTCGGCGATGACAGCAGTGTGAGGGAGAAGATTCTGACGCAATTGTCGCCCCACCTCATTAAATACTGCCCGCAACCCCGTCTGTATTTGCATGCGACTTGCATGCTTTGCAACATTTAACTGGTGTTATCTTAGAAGAATTCAGAGAAGGGGAGGAGTTCCCGCAGCACAGCTGGTGCAAAGTTGAAGTGACCGCTCTCGAAAGAGAGCCATGAAAATGAAAACTAAAAGTGACTATGAAATTTTTAAACTAAACAAGACAAGATTGTGACATAACACCCACCCCCCGAAGGGTACAGTGCCTCAGTTTCGTTATCGTTCATTATAGCTGTGACATGGACGCCTCTATTCTCAAAGAATTAGAACGATTACTAAAACTTTACAGTGATAGTTATCATTATAGCGATCGTCCTTGGTGTGAACGGGCTATAAGTAGATGATATACTGAAAAGTGGACTTTTTACAGAAGTTTTGCAAGCAAAATCCAGCCAATTCAATGGGAATCTACATGATTGGGAATTTCACAACAGGCGGATTGGCCATTTGGCTTGAAAGTGGCTTCACTACACTATTGACAACAGACATTTTTCATCTTTTTGTGACCACAATTTACTCTGAGTACTTGAGGTGGAGACGGAGAGTGAAGCTAATGATAAGATGGTTTTTAAAGTTACCATTTTAAAAGATGTATCCGTTTATTTCCCTGGAAAACCACAAACCCTCTTGCAGTGAATCCCAGGAAAGCTGTGGATCCGGTGAAATCCTGAAACGCAATAAATCAAAGATCATATGTATGATGTTTTAGCTACAGCCAAAAGTAGTTTGTTATATACATATATATATATATATATATATATATATATATATATATATATATATATATACTAGATACTATATATTTCATATATATATATATATATATATACTAGATACTATATATTTCATATATATATATATACTACATACTATATATTTCATATATATATATATACTAGATACTAGATACTATATATTTCATATATATATATATATATATACACTAGATACTATATATTTCATATATATATATATACTAGATACTAGATACTATATATTTCATATATATATATATATATACTACATACTATATATTTCATACATATATATATATATACACTAGATACAGCATATAGTGGATATTTTGTACGTTTTTGAGGCGAGTCAGCACCTTGCATGGGTGTGGGTCCACTCCATATGTGTCCAGTGTGTGGGCCCTCTGTAGAAGGTTCAACTCTGCAAGTGCAGGACACTGTCCCCTATAGAAACAATGTCATTTTAATCAAGTCAAGGCAAGTTGAGCATTGTCATTCCGCTACATGTGGGGACATAGAGTGGAACGAAATCTCGTGAGACAGTATAACCTATACACGAACTATCCTACTGGTAGATTTCACTATAAATATTCTGTATACCTATACATAAACTAAAATAAATGCTTCAGACAAATACTGTCCATGTGCAAAGAGAAACAGTGTATATATTTACTATATAAGATCTCCAACTATATAAAATGCTGAATATTACAGGAATAAATGACATTTTTAAATGCAATAATATTACTGTTTTTACTGTATTTTGATCATGAGACACTTCTTTCAAACATTAAAAAAAAATCATACTTACCTCAAACCTTTGAACAGCAACTTCCAAGTAAATTTAGTACTCAAATGGGCAGGTATCTTTAATTTGTGTTTTTTTTTTTTTTTTTACTCTCACCTCAGCTCAGTTTGGTGGATCTCCATGATCTTGCGCTCTAGTTTGAGGGACTGTTTGGGGAAAAGCTTGAAGTCGCTGATGTAGTCTGCAGGATGTTCCTCAGGATCATAGTCCCCAAGTTCAGCTAGAACAAGACCAACAGCCTTAAAACTCATCAAATGACCACATGAAAAAGTTAACAAGATTCTTCAGACATCTGTGTATCTAAAACAGGCTCGTAAAGCCACATATACACTGCAGGTCTTGATGCCCAATACCGATTTGTTGACTATATCAACTTTTTTTATGACAACCAGTGGCCCATATCCAGTGTTTGCATTTACACTATATACTTGGCGAAACAACCCAAGGTAGCCTACTGACCCGGAAAAGCTTAGGCCAGAAAGACAGTTAAAAAAACACAGATGAAATGAAAATAAAAGCTTTTTAACTTTAAAGGTCAGCAAAACATTGGGTTGAACCTTTGTCCTCCATTGCGCCATTGAAAAGAGTTGTGTGATCACGGCTTTTTCAGGGACGTTGCTCTTGCATTGATGGGAATATTCAATCTGTTGGCTTGCATTGGTAGAGGCAAATGCACATATCTAATTCAGATTTATTTCCACCTAATAATGAGGCCTATAACCGATCTGAGAATATCAGAATCCATGTGCTTTTTTCCTGCTTACACGATCATATCTGACCTTTGCTACATGGGAGGAAAAAAATAATTGGAATTGGGTCACTTGAACGATGTGATGTAAATGCTGCCTAATACTCTGTTTTGACTTTGAACAGGGAAATATGGATAGAGTATTGAATTATGTTCTCATTAGTTAAAAAGTTTCCATAAGAAAATTTACTGTAGCTGTCAATCAAATAAGTCTCACGCTTTGGCTATATAACAAAATGTAATGAAATGTGTGATTGGTTGTATTCTTACCCTGCACTATACAGGCTCCAAGATAAGCAGCATCGGTGAACGGGCATAAAAGCCTACCGTGGTACACGTCTCTCTTCAACTGTAGGTACAGAAGGTACCTGACACAGAGTAACAACAAGAGAGGAGATATTTCAACATGAAATAATGAAATCACGAGTTCACATTTACATATAATTAAGAAGAGTAAAGGTTTAAACGTATTTGGCGTGCTGTCCAGGGTTCCGAGCTCGGAATTTTGGCCCGAACCCAGAACCCTCGGTTGTGGTATAACTAGATGGAACTACAAGTGAGGAGATGGGGTGAAGGAGGGATGCTGGTAAACTCTCAGACGAACAGAGGTAAGTCTGCTGTATTTATACCTCTTGTC
The DNA here is from genome assembly GCA_037194245.1 of Opsariichthys bidens. Classification (NCBI taxonomy): domain Eukaryota; kingdom Metazoa; phylum Chordata; class Actinopteri; order Cypriniformes; family Xenocyprididae; genus Opsariichthys; species Opsariichthys bidens. The sequence goes on along the minus strand of CM074315.1, from coordinate 5,795,189 downwards.
ATTGATTGAGTTGATTAACTGAAAGCTCTCCACTTGTGCTGATATGGTTAATTATCTGCACCTGATCCTCCCGAACTCTGTTAATTAAACATCATATGTTCTCTTTGGCTGTATTCAGACTAGAACCCCTGTGAAAAAGAAGTACTTTACTTCACTTTAGCATATTTTCAAAAAGAGCACTTATTACGCAAACAATACAGTTTAAAATAATATCCATAAGTGCAAATGTTATGTTTTTGGACATTTCCGGATTCGAATTTTCGCATTTAGGCTCGGGAGATGAAACAGAGACTGCTTCATTTTGTGCTTCTGTTTATGGTTACTGATTTTGCTGATTAGTTTCACCTGTGTCTCATCTAGTTTCCTTTGTTTTCCCTGTGTATTTAAAGCTCTGTGTTTCACTACATTTCTTGGAAGTTCTTGTTTGTTCATGTGTGGTATGTAATCTTTAAAGTTCCTGTTATTTGTTCTCCAGCGATCGCATGTGTGTTTAAATACATTTAAATTGAAATCAATTTAATAAAATAAATACTGTTTTTGTTCTTCTTCGTGAGCTTTGGCTACCACAACACCTTTCACTTGCATGTTATTTACAATTATGTGAAAATATATTACAGTTTAAGATTATATGAAATGTAATCAGTTGAACTTAAAAGTGCTTTTCTTGTTCCACTTAAGTGGAACATCTTTATATTTCATAATTATTTCTCTTATCTTTGAAATATGCAGAATGTGCTGACAAACATGTATGGTAAACTAAACTATACTTTAATGTATTTTCTAGTGAAACTTGTATGTCATATATTTAAATATATTTGTAATTCCATGTTTGTAATGATGAAGTTGCAATTTAGTAAATACTGTAAATGAACTTTAATTGAATATCACACTGCAGTTAAAATTATAATCAATTATGACAAAATATTATTAAAACATAGTAATTTAACACGTACTTTAAAGGAAAATTTAAAAAACAACTTAAACTACTTTAAAAAAAAAAAATACTTTTAATTAATTTTGAATGGACATTCAGTACAATTAAGCACACTTAATTTTTACAAGGGAAGCCAAAGTACCCAACTGGTACTGAATAATCAACTTCCTAAATTAAATATATGCGTAAAACCCAATGTTCATTATAAAATTATCTTTTTTTTTTTTTTTTTTTGCAATTATATTAAAACAAGAATTCCAAACTTAAATCTATGGATTATCATTTTAACTTTTACTTGTAGTTTCTTTTCATTGGTACTGTTAAAAGCAGTTGTCATAACATTTGAGATCTAATGTACGTCAATATATACAGTATTTTTTACAGTATTATATACAGGCAGATGAAGATGAGTAAAGTTCAAATACAAGGTATTAATAATAAGATCCAAACAGAGGGATATATACACACACACACACACACACAACTGAAATGTGACCGGACCAAGAACATCAGAAAAGCAGGAACTTAAGTAGTGCAGATGCCAAGGTGATAAACGATATACGGCTGATACAGAATGAACTCATGATGTGACCATGGTAACAAAGGAGAGGCGGGAAACTGAACAACGGAAGACGTGACTAGTGAAAACAAGCAGAATGTAGCTGTAGAATGGACTTCTATCGCAATTGTCTAGTATTTAATAAAAATAAAAGGGTCTGTGTTCACTGGCAAACTAGCCCTGCTTTAGTACACTAACATTACTAGGACTGAGTACTCAACATTACTGTTTCCTTTAAGAAATGTTCCTTCTGTAAGGCCTAAAAACTGTGTAGAGACATGATACACCTCACAGCGGTAATTCTAAACTGGCAATGACATTTAAGACACATGTACTTCAAAACATAACATAATCCCTATGAGAATCTTTACTTAATTTTTAAAAAGTACCAAAAAAGTGCATTTGGTTGTGTTCTAGGTACAGAAGGAGCTCAATATTATTTTTTAAAATCATGGTCAAACTTGAAAATGCACAATGGCTCTGCATTATTTATCATTTTCTTTCAAGTCGATGCATAAAGAAAAAAAGTCGAATTTACAACCTATACTTCACTTCACTTTGGAAAAAGAAGTGCTTTTTAGCATACTTTAAAAAAAGAGCAAAAAAATTTACAGTACTTAAAAGCAAACTGAATACAAAGATTTTGGACACTTAATTATATGTTAATTGCAATTCAATTAAATTGGTTTATAATATATTAAATGAAATATGAAATGAAATGAACTTTAGAGTGCTTTTTTGACCCACTTAAATAGGTCTTAAGTACTTCTATTGTTTTTAAAATAACGGTAAAGAGTGAATGTACTTACAAGCATGCAAACTATAATGTCTGAAACTTGTAAGTCATGTATTTAAATACATTTGTAATTATGTAGTTGCAATTTAGATACATTTAAAATATGTTAACTTTAAATTTAATATTGAATAACAAACTACAGTTAAAATTATGATCAAGTACTTTACATATGCTTTAGTAAGCATATTTGAAGTACAATACAAGTGTTCATTCAATACAATTAAGTGCACTACTACAGGGAGTGGAGAATTATTAGGCAAGTTGTATTTTTGAGGATTAATTTTATTATTGAACAACAACCATGTTCTCAATGAACACAAAAAACTCATTAATATCAAAGCTGAATATTTTTGGAAGTTTTAGTTTTTAGTTTTAGCTATTTTAGGGGGATATCTGTGTGTGCAGGTGACTATTACTGTGCAAAATTATTAGGCACCTTAACAAAAAACAAATTTATACCCATTTCAATTATTTATTTTTACCAGTGAAACCAATATAACATCTCAACATTCACAAATATACATTTCTGACATTCAAAAACCAAACAAAAACAAATCAGTGACCAATATAGCCACCTTTCTTTGCAAGGACACTCAAAAGCCTGCCATCCATGGATTCTGTCAGTGTTTTGATCTGTTCACCATCAACCACAGCCTCCCAGACACTGTTCAGAGAGGTGTACTGTTTTCCCTCCTTGTAAATCGCACATTTGATGATGGACCACAGGTTCTCAATGGGGTTCAGATCAGGTGAACAAGGAGGCCATATCATTAGATTTTCTTCTTTTATACCCTTTCTTGCCAGCCACGCTGTGGAGTACTTGGACGCGTGTGATGGAGCATTGTCCTGCATGAAAATCATGTTTTTCTTGAAGGATGTAGACTTCTTCCTGTACCACTGCTTGAAGAAGGTGTCTTCCAGAAACTGGCAGTAGGACTGGGAGTTGAGCTTGACTCCATCATCAACCCGAAAAGGCCCCACAAGCTCATCTTTGATGATACCAGCCCAAACCAGTACTCCACCTCCACCTTGCTGGCGTCTGAGTCGGACTGGAGCTCTCTGCCCTTTACCAATCCAGCCACGGGCCCATCAAGACTCACTCTCATTTCATCAGTCCATAAAACCTTAGAAAAATCAGTCTTGAGATATTTCTTGGCCCAGTCTTGACGTTTCAGCTTGTGTGTCTTGTTCAGTGGTGGTGGACTTTCTGCCTTTCTTACCTTGGCCATGTCTCTGAGTATTGCACACCTTGTGCTTTTGGGCACTCCAGTGATGTTGCAGCTCTGAAATATGGCCAAACTGGTGGCAAGTGGCATCTTGGCAGCTGCACGCTTGACTTTCCTCAGTTCACGGGCAGTTATTTTGCGCCTTGGTTTTTCCACACGCTTCTTGCGACCCTGTTGACTATTTTGAATGAAACGCTTGATTGTTCGATGATCACACTTCAGAAGCTTGGCTATTTTAAGACTTCTGCATCCCTCTGCAATATATCTCACTATTTTTGACTTTTCTGAGCCTGTCAAGTCCTTCTTTTGACCCATTTTGCCAAAGGAAAGGAAGTTGCCTAATAATTATGCACACCTGATATAGGGTGTTGATGTCATTAGACCACACCCCTTCTCATTACAGAGATGCACATCACCTAATATGCTTAATTGGTAGTAGGCTTTCCAGCCTATACAGCTTGGAGTAAGACAACATGCATAACGAGGATGATGTGGTCAAAATACTCATTTGCCTAATAATTCTGCACTCCCTGTAAGGGTATTGTGGCAAATGTTTCCAAAACATGACTTTGATTTTATCCAGTGAAAATATGAATCAACATGAAGTCATTTCAGACATAGAGGAAGTTCTTTCACAATTGATGAATAATGTAATTCCATTGGAATAATGTAATTCTGTAATGTAATGTAATGCATTTTGATTTCATGGTGATTTATGAAGTTTCTACGACAGAACTGCAAACCATTGGTCAAGCATTTGCATCTGCTTTTGTGTACTTGCATGTTTCCGTCTTCTCCAGTCTCGCTTTTTGTAACCCACTGCACTCAAATTCATTCTTTATATTAAATATTAAAGATGGAGAGAGCGCGGTAGGGAAAAACTATAGTTGTTTTCTGTGTCAAACTGAGCTTTAACAGAAAAAACAGAGCAAAAATAGTACGAACGGGCACATTAATGCATCTCTTGTCCATCTCAAACCCTTCACAGGATGTAACCATTTAAACTCTGACAAGCTGGACTTCCCAATACACTCTCACACACATACGCCTCGCACTCTCTAAAGCTGCTGTCTGGCCACAGGAACATTCTCGTTTTCCAGCGCACAGAGAAAGCATGGAAGATCAAGAAAGACAAATACATTTATCTTGACAGTTCAGATGGTGTACATGCACAGAGCACCATGTTTTGAGAGCAGCACTAATGATTTAGTCACACTAACAATCTGTGAGTGTGTGTTTGTGTATCTATGCAGATGTCTGTGCATGTGTGTGTATTTGAGAGAATTAGCGAGATGGAATCAAAGCTTGCGTTTGGAACGTTGCTCTCTGATAATGTAAGAGGAATATGTGACACACATCGACACTGACAGTCTATTCAGAATGTTTTTGCTTCCTTTTGAGGAAAAAAAATCCTATTAACATAAAATCGAGGAGCAAACATATTTCACATTCATTTATGGAAAAATAAGGATGTCCAAAATGATGAAAAGAAAAATCTTTTAAAAATCTTAAAAAGTTCTTGCCTGATTAATATGTTCCTGAAATGTCGGTATGATATTTTTTTAAGTATTAATTAAGTATATGCACAATAATATGAACTCAAACTAACCTTGTCTGTCAGATTACAGATCTCTCTGTAATATATCTCCTGTTTTATGGTTTGTCACTTCACAACAGAAATGGCTTCTTGCAGTGTGGTTTGGAGAACTTGTATATATATCAGGCTTAGCATTATGACCACCCTCCTAATACTCTTTTGGTCCCCTTTTTGCCAGTTCCACCTTCCATAGAAGATATGTATTTCTAATATTTAGAACACTTCTATTATTGATTCCTAACAAGATATGAAGAGAGATTCAACCAGAATAACTAAAAGTGTTTATGAAAAGAATTGCCTACCCTACCTTTAAGTGTAATTTTTTTTTTTTTTTTGGCATCACCACTGATTACAATAATGAGAATTTGGTTGTAAATGTGCTAAATTCTAAAAAAAAAAATAATGGCACATTTTATATTCGTTTCTGTCTTCTGATTTTGGAGTGAAATATGACCCGTACATGTTCTTGACAGGTATCGTGAGATAAACTGAGATCACAATGGTTGCTTTGACATGAAAGAAGCCCCAGATCAGTCATTCTGGCTTCAGCAGCAAAGTAAACATGCTCTTTCCAAATGAAACTGGAACAATCTGCCTAGGAGGCGTTTTTAAAATTCAAATCTCTTCCAGAGAATCCTTCATCTCATCTACTTGACTTGAGCGATTCAGATCTGTTTATACTGTGACTGGCCAGGGTTGTTTTTATGTTATTCCAATGCAATTTGGACATTGGATCAGAGAAATGTTACCTTGTCAGCTCTTCCTTGATCTTGATTGGCTCCTGAGGGTAAAACTTCACCCTGAAGCACATAGTGTATGGCTGCTGACCTGAAAACAGCACAACATCAACAATCAGATGAGGGGAGAGAGAGTCCACTTGAGCACAAGCCAGTAAATGTGAGACAGATTATGCAGAGAACTGTAACCGAGGGCATGAGGGGAGCTAAAATGATTATATTAATCCATGAGATGAGGGAAACCCCTCTGGTACAGAATAAAATGAAGTCTTCAAAGAAAAATGTAATGAGTCTGAGAAGTTTAGAGCTCAAAGGGAAAGACGGATTTCATTGACGTCACTCGTCTACGATCTCTGTCGCTTTTCCGCTGCGTGTTCATTCTCCTCCCTTCTGTGATTCTACATAAAACGTGATATTTTTTTACACTTTCTCAATGCGAGTGATGTTTAAAGGGTTAGTTCACCCAAAAATGAAATTTCTGTCATTAATAAGTCACCCTCATGTCATTCCGAACCCATAAGACCTTCGTTCAGCTTCAGAATACAAATATATTTTTGATGAAATCTGAGACTCCTCCATAAACAGAAACTTAACCACAGATACCTCTCAAATTTCAGCAAATATCTTAATTTGTGTTGTGAAGATGAACGAAGGTCTTGCGGGTGTTGAACGACGTGAGGGAGAATTTTCATTTTTGGCTGAACTAACCCTTTAACCTTTAAACCTAAAAATGTACTCTATTGTAAATACGTGAGATGCACAGTTTACACATACACTGTTAAAAAATTACTGTAAATTGTACAGTATAATACTGGCAGCAGGGTTGCCAGCCAGTTACTGTAAAATTTACAGTAGTGTTACTGTAATTTAATTGACAGAATTTCCCTGTATTCTCTGATTACAGTAAATAACTGTATTTTTTAAATTATGAAGGGTCAGTTTACAGCAATATTCTGTAAATCTGAGTCAAACCAACACGTGACCCCAGAATGCATTGCAGTTTACAGCAATATGCTGTATTATTAAACAACAGCCAGCGGCTGTAAAATAATGCTGTAATTTTTACAGTAATTCATTACAGTGCACTGTTAAAAAAATACTGTAAATTTTACAGTATAATACTGGCAGCAGGGTTGCCAGCCAGTTACTGTAAAATTTACAGTAGTGTTACTGTAATTTAATTTACAGAATTTCCCTGTATTCTCTGATTACAGTAAATAACTGTATTTTTTTTTTAATTACGAAGGGTCAATTTACAGCAATATTCTGTAAATTTGAGTCAAACCAACACGTGACCCCAGAATGCATTGCAGTTTACAGCAATATGCTGTATTATTAAACAACAGCCAGCGGCTGTAGAATAATGCTGTAATTTTTACAGTAATTCATTACAGTGCACTGTTAAAAAATTACTGTAAATTTTACAGTATAATACTGGCAGCAGGGTTGCCAGCCAGTTACTGTAAAATTTATAGTAGTGTTACTGTAATTTAATTTACAGAATTTCCCTGTATTCTCTGATTACAGTAAATAACTGTATTTTTTTAAATTACGAAGGATCAATTTACAGCAATATTCTGTAAATTTGAGTCAAACCAACACGTGACCCCAGAATGCATTGCAGTTAACAGCAATATGCTGTATTATTAAACAACAGCCAGCGGCTGTAAAATAATGCTGTAATTTTTACAGTAATTCATTACAGTGCACTGTTAAAAAAATACTGTAAATTTTACAGTATAATACTGGCAGCAGGGTTGCCAGCCAGTTACTGTAAAATTTACAGTAGTGTTACTGTAATTTAATTTACAGAATTTCCCTGTATTCTCTGATTACAGTAAATAACTGTATTTTTTTTAAATTACGAAGGGTCAATTTACAGCAATATTCTGTAAATTTGAGTCAAACCAACACGTGACCCCAGAATGCATTGCAGTTTACAGCAATATGCTGTATTATTAAACAACAGCCAGCGGCTGTAAAATAATGCTGTAATTTTTACAGTAATTCATTACAGTGTAAGTCACTTACTTTCAAACTAAACAGCTTAATGTTGGTCAAAGCAAAAAAAAAAAATGTTTCCACCTGATGCAAAATTCCTTTTGTCCACAAAAATTCACAAACAACAGTAAATGTGACTTGAATGCAAAAAAATAAATTAATTAAACTCACATTTCATTTGTTTCACTACAGGTTTGCTCGGGTCCAACCAATGCTGTAAAAAATGACAAGAGAAAAATGATTCACAGTAAAGATGGCAACAAATCAAAAATGTTTATGGTAAGCACTTTGGATAAGCATCTTGCTCAGGAAATGATCGTAAACATTCCCACTGATGAACCCTCCCGATAACGGGCATGAATATTACAACATAAATGACTGTAAATAATTCACTCCAACGCTGCTGGGAGGTTTTCTGCTCGACTGAAGAAACATTGTCGTACATACAGTAGGGTAAAACATGGTAACTTTGTTCAGAATTTAAAGCCAGTATAACAGGCTACTTAAGGATGAAATATCTACCCTAGTGACAGTGCAGAAATAAGTGCATATAAGATTTGTGAGTGTTCAAAAGACTGGGGTCAGTAAGATTTTTTTTTTTTTTGGTAAAAAATTAATACTTCTATTAAGCAAGGATGCTTTAAATTCATCAAAAGTGTCATTAAAGACTTTTACATTGTTACAATTTAAAAAAATCAAACATTGTATTTTTTAAAAAATAAATGCAGCCATGGTGAGCATAAGTGGCTTCAGTAACTCTTCAGTTTAAGGTGTAGTTACATGTTACATGTACTTATTATAGTAACAACAGTAAATTCTGTATAATTATAAGTATTAGTTACTGTACTCTCTTAGTTATTATACTCTAAACCTAACCTTAACCAGTACATGTAGTTAAGTAATATAAATCAGCACTTATTTGTGTTATTACAATGTAACAACTCACTTCACTGTAACCCTTAATTTTAAGTATTACTCTAATTATACATTTAAGTACTTTCTATAGGTTTAGCATTAGGATGAGGGTTTGGTTTAGGGTTAATTGCAAGTAATTATGCATAATTTTTAGATATTACTACACTAACTACATGTGCAACAATGACACTGTAAAATAAAGTGTTACCAAATAAAGTTTAGCCAAGACCTCTTTCAAAAACAATTTGAAGAATTTGATCGCAGATTCCACTTGTTTTGAAGCATTTTATGTTGGAGCTTTAGTATATCTGCTGTAGAATTCATTTAAAGGGGACCTATATATATAACCCCCCTTTTACAGGATGTAATAGGTCTCTAGTGTCCCCAGAATATGTCTGTGAAGTTTCAACTCAAAATACCCCACAGATCACTTATTATAGCTTGTCAAATTTGACCCTATTTTGGGTGTGAGCAAAAACACGCCGTTTTTGTGTGTGTCCCTTTAAATGTAAATGAGCTGCTGACTGCTTCCAGAAGAGGGCGGAGCTTTAACAGCTTATACTTCAGTTGCTCAACAACAACAAAGCTGGAGAATCTCACGCTGCCACAATGAGGATTGTCAGTGACGGTGTTCAGCCTTACATTGATCAAACCGGAGTCGACACTGATGGAGAGACTCAGGAAGAAGTTACAACTTTGAGACGTTTCTGAACGGTTAGTGGATAAATTGATATAGCTGTTTTGGAGTTGATTCAACTCATCGACTAGCATGTGCCGTCATGTTAATCTTTTGTGCAAATCCAGCGTTGAATTGACCCTTGTTTGTGAAGCAGACCTGCTTAAAATCATTTCCAACAATTCTTCCTCTTCTCTAAAGCAGCCCAACACGGCCTCACTCCCTTTGTTGCGTGTTCTCGGGGGTGGGGTTTATGTAAATTTTAGGGTTAGTGATGTCACTAACCCAGGAAGTCTCATTTGTGTTTCTGTCACACCTGTTGCCTATCTTTCCTCGTTAGCCCTCGTCTATTTTAGATCCTCTTGTGCTCAGTCGTTTGTCAGACCGTCTTTGTATGTGTTGTCATTTCTTAGTTCTTGCCCCGCTCCTGTTAGCTGTGTCTCGCCGTGCTGTGTTCGTTAAGACGCCAAAGGATGTTTTGGTTTGTTTTTTTTTTGCTTTTGAATGTGTCTCTCTCTCACCTGGCCTGGCTTTAGTTGTTCGGCTATCGACCACTGCCGTCTCTGAGTTGGTGGAGACTCTGATTTAGCGCCCCAGCTCACCTCTGCAGGTTCAGCACACTCCTGGAGGAGTTTTGTCAGATTGTGACACTGCGTCACTGGGGTGGCTCTCATCTAGGACTTTGACACTGCGTCACAGAGGACGTTAAGGATTCCCTGTTCCAGTGGATTTTTGTTTTGAAATTTTTCTTTTTTTCTTTTGTGGATTTTTCTTTGTGCTCTGTGTGAGCAGAATAAACTTTTCCTGTTACCTGCAAACTGAATCCGTTGTTTTTCCTGACACTTAGCTTTTAATATGTTTTGCTAACTGTTTTCTCCTTTTTCCTTCACTGATCTGTACTTCCAGAGTTTTTTCGTTTACTATCCCAAAGTTCTCGTTCACCATTCTGACACAAGTCTCTCGTGGGGGGCGGGGCTAGCAGTGGTGTGTTCTCATTGGCTGCTGAGTCTTTGATTGACAGCTTCATGACGTGGAAGTGAAGACATCAGTGTTGTGCTGACATCATGGTTGATGTGATAGTCTGCAAGCGGCTTCCCATTTCATTTTAGTGATATAAAGGCAGACATTTAAATCAGTATATTATTTTATCTGCTGCTACAAAATGTTGAGATGACTTCTTAGGAAAAGCACAGACAAATGATTTAATAATCATCATCATTGTCAGGATACTCATGATAAGTCATAATTTTTTAATTTTTAAAAATCAATATAAGTACTTGCTTTTGCTTTTTCAGTTGAATAGGTATTTTAGAGCACATCATATTTAATCTCTTTATTAATTATCTTTAATAATAATAAATATTTGTCCAAATGCAAAACCTAATACATGCAAGTAATTATGAATGAAAATGTATATATGTATATACATAAATATACATATATATATATTGTTTGAAATAAAGGTGTTAAGTCTGCAATGTGTTATGTGGGAGTTTGAAGCAGTTTAAATATTTTACTCAACCTCGTGAATACATTTTGGACTTTTGCAGCTCCATATATTTCACTTTTCTGACTTAACAAGCTTGCTCAGCTGATACGGAATTCTATTTCGGATGAGGAAGCCTTGGGTACGAAACTCTGGGAAAACGAGTCATGGTAAAAGAGCTCAAAGACGAGAGATCAAAACAAGCTACCGATGCGTTTGTTGGTTTTGCTTTTGTTAACACTATCGAGTAGGTTTAAGTGTACTTTCTGTGATACGTTATTTTAAAACGTAATGGATGGATTTTTTTTATCCGAACTGCGGTGATTCATGTAAAAACCAATGTTATAAAAACGTATCATATTCACATTTATTTTAGCACCCCTCAGTGGACATTTCACATTGAAACTGCAGTGATGTGTACAAATTTTGGCCACTATCAAAAACACTCCTAATGAAACCAGGTTGAAGAAAGTCATATACATCTGGAATGACCTGAAGGTGGGTAAATGATGAGAGAATTTAAATGTTTTTGAGTGGACTATCCCTGTAAAGACTAATATTGCACTCCATTCCCACATAATGTACCCACTGTTTTGTCACTTTTTACTGTAACAGGAGCTATTCAAAGGAGTGTTTCATTTCAAATGTATATTAATTACACATGACACATTTATTCTGTATACGTACTTGTGCAATTTTAAGGTAATGTATATAATGAGAATACTGTGCAGTTAGTGTTTTGTGGATTCTGGTCTTTCCTGTCACAACATAATTGCACTTTAATACTGTAGTGACAATAAAGAATGTAAATTTATTTGAAATGATTTATATTTTCATTTACATTTATTCAACTGATTTTTATAAAAGTCACAGTTGAAACTGTTGATGACTGTTTAAAAAATTTTAAAAGTTAGACGATAATGTTAAACTAAATAAAATTACCAGAATGATAAAAAAATTGGCAACAAGAACATTTTTTGTGTGTGAAATATGAACTGAAATGCCCTATGCCATCTGACAGCAAGCCACAATTCAAATTTTAATATTAGTTGAATTCTTCAGATTTAAGTGATCGTAAACTGTGATGGTGTAAGTGCATATGCTAACAATAATTAGTGTGATGGCCAGCGTTGGAGTGAGACTTTCTCGACAGCTGAACATTTATATGATACTAGTATTCTCTTTAAATTGCATAGGAATAAAGAAATATTCTCCGAAAACATTGGACATTATGCAATATTTTCAGTATTACATATAGTACTTTAATGTAGCCTGCAATTAAACCTCAAGACTTTCATTTTCTGTCGCCTTCGAACTCATGTCGACAAAGTAGTTGCAGCAAAAAAACAAAACTCTAATCTTTATATCACTAAAATGAAACAGGAAGCCACTTATAGATGATCCCATCCACACATGTGACGTCATCACTTCTATATCAAGAAGCTGTCAATCAAAAACTCAGGAGCCAATGAGAACACACCATTGGTAGCCCCGCCTCAGTGAGAGATTTGTGCCAGAATGTCTAACGAAAACTTCAGAAGCGTAAATGAAAACTTTGGAAGTTACACATCAGCGAAGGAAAAAGGAGAAAACAGTTGGGGTTTTTTTTCCGTTTCAAAGACATTTATTCAGTTACATTCATTTTTATAGGCACAAAATAAATTCCATACGGAATAAGCTCGTTGTAGTCCATACCAGCAATTAGTTGTAGTCCTTAAACAGAGAACTGCAATATCTCCCTTTGCATTGAAGCGTCGTAACTTTGCAGATGTTGTTTATGCTCTAACAGCGACATTACACAGTAACTAAAGTTAAAAAAGTGAAATCATAATCAACCACCCCTTTAATGAACCGAAAGAAACTTTATGAGAAGCGAATGTGTAGTTACCCTCTGTTTCTCTGGATCCACATATCTGATGCCAAAGTAATCTTTCTCCAGCAGGCTGTAGTAGTTACACACATGATCCAAGAGAAACTGCCCTTTAGTGTCTCTCTGTGGAAAAATCAAAAGGATAAAAATCAAAAACCAAATCATTACAACAGCGGTTTAAGTTAAATTAAAATATTGAGCCAGCCAGTTCTCATGAATATATTGACAGTGTATAATACTTTATTTTACAGTCCTCTTCCTCATGTACATACTATGTACTTTTTATAGTAATTGCAATTACTGGGTAATAACATACGCAAATAAACCTAATCTTAACCCTTGTAGTTACCTAATATTACCCAGTACTTTCTTAGGTAAGTACACTGTAAGTACACATGCTGTAAAATAAAGTGCAACCATAATGAGTTACGGCAGAAAAAAATATCATAAGACAGGTTAATATTTGTTAATATAGGCTAATTCAATGTATATGAAATCATATTTAAATATGATTGTTATGAGCTTGCCCTCTGAATAAGAAACCCACTGCAACCAGCAGGGCTGGGTAGGTTACTTTTCAAATGTATTTCACTACAGATTACAAAATACATGCTTTAAAAAGTCATTTGTAACGTATTTCGTTACATTGCTCAAGTTTAGTAACTTCATCTAAATACTTTAGAATACTTTGGAAAACTAATAAGTGTTGAACAAACACAAATAAGGTTTTTATCTCACAAATCTGATTTTTTCTCAGAATTGCATGATATAAAGTTGCAATTGTTGTAAAGTTATAAAATCAAAATTATGACAAATAAACTTGCAATAATGAGAAAAGTCAGAATTATGAGATATATAAGAAAAGTCAGAATTGCAAGCAAAGAAGTTTTTATCATGTAATTCTTGCAATTAGGAATTTACATCTCCCAATTCTGATTTTATAAAACGCAGTTGTGAGTTCAAATCTTGGATTTTTGATAAAAAAATACAGAATTGTAAGATGCAAACTCGCGATTGCCAGGAAAAAAGTCGAATTGTGAGATAATTACCGTTTTTATAATCACAAGGGACTCAAACAACTGTCGCAAAACATGAAAACGGTCGTGGATCATCCAGTAATATTTACATTAATGTTCAAATGACATTAAAACTCAAAGTAATCACTTTGGTAATCTAAAACACTTTTCAGATGTAACTGTAATCTGATTACCACCCATTTCAAATGTAACTGTAAGGAAATACAGTTACTCAAAGTTTGTATTTTAAATACGGAACTTTTATCGAACAGCACTAGAGAATCACTGATGAGTTATCGCTTTGAATCAGTCGGACAAATCTTTCACTGAATCAACTCAATGAATCAATCAGAGCTGCTACTGAATCCGAATCTCTCACTGAACCACATGTGATTATTTTCAGCAATGTCTAACTGACTCCAAAGGAAGCTAGAAATATTTTATGTTCTTAAATCAGGATCATTACTGACTGGTTGTTCATATTGAAAATGCATTTACAATTTTTGCAATAAATGGCATTTAATTTTGATTAAAAAAAATGTGTATGTATAATGTATAATATGGTTTAGGTCCAAATAAGAGGTTGCAGGGGTGGACAGGCAGTTCATTCTGCAGTGATGAGGGGTGTAGGGTCTCATACAGGATAGTGTCTCGGTCTGCTCGACTGAGCAGCTCTGGTTCAGCTCTGATGACCATCAGCTTTTTGACCTTGCTGTTATTACCTGTGACGCAGGCTGCTATAGCACACTCCAACTGTGAGAACTACATCTCCAATTCCACTACAGAAGTACTCAACGGTACAGAGTCAGCTGGATGTTCTGCTCCTCCAGTGTGAAAAAATGTAATTTTTTGGTTTCTAATAATTAATGGATAAAAACAAATGTCTCTTTCTGCACATTTTTAAATCATCATGTGGATCAATCAATAAACTGGACAGAATTAAGAAGAGAATTTCTCATATTATTTCATATCTATGTTACATGTACTTACTATATTACAAGCAACTAACCCTGCTCTTGCTTCCTATAGTAAGTACATGTTGTTAACTAATATTACTCAGCACTTAATTGTATAATTACACTGTAACAAAGACACCTTAAAATAAAGGGCAGCCATACATTTTTACATAGAACTATGTATGCATCCTTATTGAAATATGACTGGTGTTTGCCTGTGCAAAATCCATTTACCACAAAGATATGGTGTTATTTGTTGTTTCTAAGGTGTTGCTACTCCCTACTGTATGTGCTTCTTAAGGTTTTCTGTGTGATTGTTAGTTTGTTGCATCAATAAATGTGCTATTTGTGGTTAATAATGTGTTGTCAGTGTGTTGCCACTATGCTAAGGTGTTATTTGTGGTTTCTAGGGTGTTGCTATGTGGATGCTAAGGTGTTCTGAGTGATTATTGGTGTGTTGCCACAATGCCTGCATGTTATTCCCAAGTTGTAGTTAATGTGTAGTCACAATGCTAGGGTGCTATTTGTGGTTGTTTGGGTTTCGCTATGGGGTTGCTAAGGTGTTTTGAATGCTTGTGTGTTGCCACTATGCTAAGGTGTTATTTGTGGTTTCTAGGGTATTGCTATGTGGTTGCTAAGGTGTTCTGAGTGGCAGTGTGTTGCCATAATGCTAGAGTGTTATTTGTGGTTGCTACTAGGGTGTTGCTAAGGGGTTCTGAGTGGTAGTGTGTTGCCACAATGCTAGAGTGTTATTTGTGGTTGCTACTAGGGTGTTGCTATGTGGTTGCTAAGGGGTTCTGAGAGGTAGTGTGTTGCCACAATGCTAGAGTGTTATTTGTGGTTGCTACTAGGGTGTTGTTATGGGGTTGCTTAGAGGTTCTGAGAGGTAGTGTGTTGCCACAATACAAGAGTGTTATTTTCGGTTGCTACTAGGGTGTTGCTATGTGGTTGCTAAGGTGTTCTGAGTGGTAGTGTGTTGCTCCAATGCAATAGTGTTTTTGTGGCTGTTAGGTTGTTGTTATGGGGTTGCTAAGGGGTTCTGAGTGGTAGTGTGTTGCCACAATGCTAGAGTGTTATTTTCGGTTGCTACTAGGGTGTTGCTATGTGGTTGCTAAGGTGTTCTGAGTGGTAATGTGTTGCTCCAATGCAAGAGTGTTATTTTCGGTTGCTACTAGGGTGTTGCTATGTGGTTGCTAAGGGGTTCTGAGTGGTAGTGTGTTGCTCCAATGCAAGAGTGTTATTTTCGGTTGCTACTAGGGTGTTGCTATGTGGTTGCTAAGGGGTTCTGAGTGGTAGTGTGTTGCCATAATGCAAGAGTGTTATTTGTGTTTGCTACTAGGGTGTTGCTATGTGGTTGCTAAGGGGTTCAGAGTGGTAGTGTGTTGCCACAATGCTAGAGTGTTATTTGCCGTTGCTACTAGGGTGTTGCTATGTGGTTGCTAAGGGGTTCTGAGAGGTAGTGTGTTGCCACAATGCTAGAGTGTTATTTGTGTTTGCTACTAGGGTGTTGCTATGTGGTTGCTAAGGGCTTCTGAGTGGTAGTGTGTTGCCACAATGCTAGAGTGTTATTTGCGTTTGCTACTAGGGTGTTGCTATGTGGTTGCTAAGGGCTTCTGAGTGGTAGTGTGTTGCCACAATGCTAGAGTGTTATTTGTGTTTGCTACTAGGGTGTTGCTATGTGGTTGCTAAGGGGTTCTGAGTGGTAGTGTGTTGCCACAATGCTAGAGTGTTATGTGTGTTTGCTACTAGGGTGTTGCTATGTGGTTCTGATTGGTAGTGTGTTGCCCCAATGCAAGGGGGTTATTTGTGGCTGCTAGGGTGTTGCTATGTGGTTGCTAATGGGTTTTGACTGATTTTTTGTTGTGTTACCACAATGCTAGGGTGTTATTTGAGGTTGCTATACTGTTGCTATGTCCCTATGATAATCTGAGATGTGTTTCCAGTAACGTGATGTAACTGACAGACTTTTTTTGTCTGATTTTAATCTCATGTCAGATTATTGATGCGCATAACGAACTGTATAGGTGGACTGTCATTATTTTTGTTCTCCGTTGTTTTGTTTTATTTATGGCTGTCCAATTGGATGTTTGAGACAGAAGCAATCGCAAATTTCAAACGCCATCTTTATTTTTTAGCTCAACTGTCACAGAATGGAAAGCACAGTACTGCGGGATATCAAAGGCAGCAAAGGAAACATCTATGCTGCCTCCAAAAATCGATCAGATGAAGGCATCTCACCCTGTTTTTGCCAAGTAAGACATTTCCAGGGTCATCCTGGAGCAACATTATTCTCCAGAAATTTAGTCCCAACACTATCCCTACCCCTAAACCTAACGCTACCCATAACTAATCCCTAAAATCAGAGGGAAATAATATGTAAATAACACTCATGTAAGAAGCACTGATGCATTTGGCTAATAATGTTTTCTCTGCACGTTTTGAGGTTTTATTCATGTCTGTAATACAAATGCACTAAATAACACTAATATGACTAATCATGTGCAATAGTAATAGTGATGCTTTAGCAAACCTATAACAAGCACGCATGCATGACGGAGAGAGAGAGAAAGGCAGTGTGGGGGAGAGATTATCAATTATTAAGGAGTCTAACAAGATGACAAGTTTTAACAACACAACCACACTGCATTGCTGCTATTTCTTTAACTCTCCACCTTCCAAAAGCCCTCCAAGATTTAGTTGGCATTAGCAATGCCTCTGTCGGCCGCTGTAGACTGAACAAGCAGAGTTTAGGACCGTGAAAGCTTTGCCCTAGATAAAATGTTCAGTAATTAATACCCATGCCATATCAATTATGAGTGTGTCTTCCTTAGATCTAAACACCCAATGTTTGCTAATCCAGAGGTCACAAGGATCCGTTTATATCATTATGCAGAGGATGACACGGAACATGAGCAAAACAGGGAAGAGTGAAAATTAACGAGAGATTTACATGAGCAAGAAAATCAGAGCACACTCTCTTTATGCAGAAAATCAAAGTAACAAAAAAGAAAAAAATATGATACTGGAAAAGGCAGATGTTAGTATTCCACTTGAGCAGCTGAACATGTTCGAAAGGCAAACCTCTAGTCGATTCCCATTAACCCCCAATTTTCTCAAAATGGTTTAGTCTGTCCTTGGCCCAAATACATAGGAAGGACTGGTCAATGTTAAAGGCTTGGAGGTATGGTTACGTAAATATATATATATATATATATATATATATATATGCGTATCTTATAGGACTCACCTCATTCTGGATTCACTAAATTTCTGCAGTGCAACAAGAATCCTAATCAGTGAGGATGCCGTTCGGAAGAAAGGAAGAAAGTTTCATATTGTCTCAAATATGGGATGCCATTTTTATTGTTAAAATTGGGTCTGTGTCAGCTTAACATGCCAAAGTAGTGTGATTAATTTGCAAACATTAAATGGATAGATCACCCTTCTACAGAAAAGATATTTTGAAGAATGTTTCAGCTGTTTTAATCCATACAATGAAAGTCTCTAGTTTCAAAAACGATGAAAAAAAACTCCAGCGATTTAATCTTCATGCGCGGTCACATTAACGAAATTTTATGAGCAAAAAAGTTTATCGTCAATAGTTTTGTTCACACAAAAGGCACTTTTAAAACAAGCAGCTTTCTGTTTCTCGATGAAGTGAATTCACTTCAAAAAATCTGCATGGGGAAATCTTGCGTGAAATTCCCAAGCACTTGGAATGCCACTGAAATAACTGGATTTCGCCGACAAAAATTCGCTGAACAAAAGGTAAATGACCACATTTTTCACAAGCAATACAATCATTTTGTTTGATTTGCATGCTGAGCAAAATTTAATCGGTCGTCTCAAATCAAGTCATCTACACTGGCAACCCGTTAAAAATATCAAACCTCATTGATTGTCTCATGACTTAAAGTCAATATATCATGACAAAAAATCCCCGTTATGTCCTTTTTAGAGCTTGAATCATTTGGACCCCATTTACTTTCAGTGTATGAACAAAAACAGGTTTATTTGAACAATTATTTATTTAATTAAGCTGACCTGTATGTATTCCTTAATAAGGAATTGTCCTACCATCAAAAATATTTGATTCGATAAAGTACCATCATGAACTATTTTTAAATGGGCATATTGTCTAAAAAAAAGAGACACTTAAAAACATTCTTTTGGCAATTTTGTTTAGTGACCTCAATGTTGATATTTCACACTGCAGATTCAGAATCCATTTAACAGTCCTCCAATATTGGTGTGGATCTGACCCTTATGACCCATTCAACATTAATGCCTATAATGAGAGCAATCTTGAAACCATAGAAGCATTTCTCAGTTCCTGAGTACAGGAAAGTGGATTATGCTGACGACAGGTCTGATGTGAAACTGACCTGATGCTTTTGTCCCAAGTCTTTATTGCGTTACCGTTTACAAGATCTAAACATATTCTAAATATGACAGCTTCATTTCATCATCAGCTCCTACACTGTAATGAATTACTGTAAAAATTACGGCATTATTTTACAGCCGCTGGCTGTTTTTTAATAATACAGCATATTGCTGTAAACTGCAATGCATTCTGGGGTCACGTGTTGGTTTGACTCAAATTTACAGAATATTGCTGTAAATTGACCCTTCGTAATTTCAAAAAATACAGTTATTTACTGTAATCAGAGAATACAGGGAAATTCTGTCAATTAAATTACAGTAACACTACTGTAAATTTTACAGTAACTGGCTGGCAACCCTGCTGCCAGTATTATACTGTAAAATTTACAGTAATTTTTTAACAGTGTATATATAGCTGTCTCGTGTGTTGGAGGGAAAAGTGGACTTTGACGAGTTCAATGAATGTTTTCTCTTTGCATGATTAATATTACAGTTCAGTTGACAGTGCTGTTTTGAAGTCTACCATTAAATGGATCGATTATATGATTATTAACTAGATTTTGCGTTCACTTTAAAGTGAAAATTACCCCAAGATATACTCACCCTCAAGCCATCCTTGACGTTCTTCTTTCTGATGAACAAAATAAGAGTTATATTAATAAATATCCTGACGCATCCCAGCTTTATAAAGGCAGTGAAAGGGACCAACGAGGATGAAGCTCAAGAAAGTGCATCAATCCATCATAAATGTACTCCACACGGCTCCGGAGGGTTAATAAAGGCCTTCTGAAGCAAAGTGAGTCAGAAAAATATCCATATTTAACAAGTTATAAAGTAAAATAGCTTCCGCCAGTACTAAAATTGAATACGGTAAGCGTTTTGAACTGCCGAGAGGCTTTACACTTTTTTTTATTTTTTTATTTTTTTGGCAGTCTGGCGGAAGCTAGATATTTTACTTTATAACTTGTTAAATAAGGATATTTTTATACGGATGTAAGGATATTAACCCTCCGGAGCTGTGTGGAGTACATTTATGATGGATGGATCCACTTACTCATTGGTCCCATTCACTGCCATTAATAAAGCTTGGATATTTATTAATATAACTCTGATTGTGTTCATCAGAAAGAAGAAAGTCATATACACCTAGGATGGCTTGAGAGTGAGTAAAACATGGGGTAATTTTCATTTTAAAGTGAACTAATCCTTTAAAACTGCTTACAAAGCCAAGAGGATGGTGAAGATTGCAAATGAGCTACTTTTGTTCTTAAAGTGGATGAAACTGTACCAATCACAATTGTTTGTGGTTGGATCATAAAACATTTATTCATTTTACACTGACGGCTTGAGTGAATTTTCATGTTGTTTTCTGTGTTCCCTTGTGAAAGAGAAGTACACTTCAGCATTCTTTTGAAACGAGTATACTTATTGCAGAAATAATATGCTTTAGTTTAAAAAAATACTTAGATGAGGTAAAACTGAATATAATATTTTACAACACATAATTACAGTTAGAGCTGGTCCAGTGTTCCACGACCGGGACGAAAACCGCATTGTTCCTCCTGAATCTGAGGTTCGACTATCAGCCTTATTCTCCTCCCCAGTACCCTGGCATAGACTTATGGACAGGATTTCTAGGCGCAATCAGGGAGTATCCACAGGATCTCATCCCTGCTTTTTGCGGATGATGTTCTCCTGTTGGCTCCATCGGGCCAGGACCTCCAGTGTGCATTGGGATGGTTTGCAGCCGAGTGTGAGGCGGCTGGGATGAGGATCAGCACCTCTAAGTCTGAGACCATGGTTCTCAGTCGGAAAAGGGTGGCTTGTCCTCTTCAGGTTGGTGGAGAGCTCCTGCCTCAAGTGGAGGAGTTCAAGTATCTTGGGGTTTTGTTCACGAGTGAGGGAAGGAAGGAGCGTGAGGTTGACAGACGGATCGGTGCAGCTTCTGCAGGGATGCGGTCGTGGTGAAGAAGGAGCTGAGCTGCGAGGCGAAGCTCTCGATTTACCGGTCAATCTACGTTCCTACTCTCACCTATGGTCATGAGCTTTGGGTCATGAGTGAAAGAATGAGATCCCGGATACAGGCGGCCGAAATGGGCTTTCTCCGCAGGGTGGCAGGGCGCTCCCTTAGAGATAGGGTGAGGAGCTCGGTCACTCGGGAGGAGCTCAAAGTAGATCCGTTGCTCCTTCACATCGAGAGGAGTCCGCTGAGGTGGCTCGGGCATCTGTTTCGGATGCCTCCTGGACGCCTTCTTAGGGAGGTGTTTCGGGCATGTCCCACCGGGAGAAGGCCCCGGGGAAGACCTAGGACACGCTGGAGAGACTATGTCTCTCGGCTGGCCTGGGAATGCCTCGGTGTCCCCCCGGAAGAGCTGGAGGAAGTGTCTGGGGAGAGGGAAGTCTGGGAATCTCTGCTCAGACTGCTGCCCCCGCGACCCGGCCCCGGATAAGCGGAAGAAAATGAATGATGAATGAACATAATTACAGTTAAACGAACATGTATTATTGCTTACATTTATATTAAATGCAATTAGTGGGCTTTTTGACCAACTTGTAATTGTAGTGTATATATATATACTTACTTATATAAACATATTATAAGTGTGTATTGACAATTATTTATAGTACCCTAAAATATACTTTTTGGCTTTTTTTTTTTTTATAGGATAATGTAGAGTGACAGGAAAACAGGATAGGGAAATGGGGAAGGAGGCTAAAATCAAAGTTTCCTGCACTGTGATGTTCTTTTATTCCAGCAGAACTGCCGTGAGTGACAGATAAAAGTGTGTATCAGTGTGGGTTTCTGAAATTAACAGGTCACATATCCCCAATGGCCAAACATGCTGTTGTCTCTTAAAATATCTATCACACACCACACACTGTCACCGCACTGCCCCGGCTACTGATGTACAAACTGAATGGGAGGACACTTCACCACACACACACGCTCACATTTACTATCAAAGTAAGGACATATCATAGACCTTGTATTTTTTTAGCAAATATATATATATATTGAATATAGAATATCTATTCTATATTCTATAAATTCCACTTGTCTTTGAACCGCAGCGGTTATACTTATGCGCCGCACATCACCGAGACATCATTCAACACGAGTGCAGTGACGTCATTCATTTACACCCCTCCTGCTCCCCCCCCCCTCTCTCTCCTCCTGTTTTATCTCTTTTTTCTTTCTTCAGTCATTCTTACAAAGAAAAATCTCATCAAAGGGCATTGAGGAGAAGGATAAGAATAGCATGAGCACTATTTATAGTCTCCACCACAACACCACCTTCTCTCCTTCTCGCTCTCCGGACATTTATTGATGGAAAAAAGGGAATGAGAGAAGATGAGAGATGCATTTCTGCAGATGGGGCGATTTGCATTCGGTGTAATATGTTTAATCGATGATGACATTGCTGCATTTTTAAGAATACTAAAGAAAAGGAGTGGAGAATATTCAGCGTGACTAAAGCTACGGCACACTGTTTAATAACACTTAGGAAAAAGTGCTGTGTTGGTGCCGCGATACAGCGATGGTGAATTTTTTCTTTTGTCAAATTTTCATCAGACGCTTTTATCCAAAGCGACTTACAAGAGGATCAATTAGGGGTTAGGTGTCTTGCTCAAGGGCACTTTAGTCATGGTATTGAAGGTGGAGAGAGTGCTGTTCATTCACAATCCCCACTTTCAATTCCTGCAAGCGTGGGAATCGAACCTGCAACCTTCAGATTACAAGCCCGACTCCCTCACCACTAGGCCACGACTACCCCAACTTCAGAAAACACAAGATTTTGAGTTTCTGTTGATTAAACCAATCGCCTTCACTGTATTAACGAATGAAATCAAAATTTCAAGCAACCAACTTACTTTTTTAAGTTAAACCAACAATTCTTTTTTTACAGTTTATCAGATGGTAAAACCATGGCACTTTGGTACATCATGGTATTGATTATCATTTCCATTCACCAAAACTGCATTCAAAGGACACCATGGTTTATGGTACGATCAGTAACATTTTGGTATGGGGATGGGGAACACATATTCACAACAAATTACTACTTGTGCCTCAATAAACTCTTAATTTACTGCTTATTAATAGTTAATAAAGCAGCTGTTGTAGCGTTTAAGTTAAATTAAGGGATGTAGAATATGGTTATGCATAATAAGGCATTAATATGTGCTTGATAAGTACTATTAAACAGCCAATATGCAAGCTTATGGTACTGAGCAATGTATGAAACTTTCTGTGTTATTTGCCAATCCATGAAGAATCGCTTGTTGGTTTTCCTCACTTGTAAGTCGCTTTGGATAAAAGACTAAATGTAAATGTAATAAGTTAAAAGTGAGAACTGTCCCTTATACTAAAGTGTTACCAATATAATGGTATTTCTAGTTGGTAAATAACTCCTTTTCTTCGACTGCGTTTAAATAGATGTCACAAATTAATTATATTTCAGATTTCAGATTTATTTCAGTTAAAAAAAATGCTAGATAACAAAATAACCCTGGTTTGATAGTGAAGTTACACCTGAAAAACCTAGTGAAGACAAGTCAAGATAAAGTAAATAAAAGACAGGTGTGCATAAATGCATGCGTATTATATATAGCTATCAAATATATTCTTTTAGAGTGCCATACAATAGTTACCATATTAATATCACATAGCATTTACTGTAGATACTGCAAAAGTAATTCAAAGAACACCATCGTGTTTGCCATGGTGCATGTTTAAAATGTTACCTTTAACTGAAAGCCATTAAGAGGCACCCACAATGTTCTATATGACTTCATTTTGTCCAATTTTGCCTATGCAAGGAAGTTTAACAGCAGAAGCTGAGCGCAGCATCGGTAGCACATGAGTGATGCAGCAGCCACACTGAAGAGCATGATCTGCTTTAATAATGCATGAGCTATCTGTCCTTCAGACACCGAGAAGACACTCGGCACGCCTGAGCCGACACGGAGACATGACCCAAAGAAAACACACATATCCGCTTTACTTTAAGACAGGTATATGCTGATTACTTTATCACTGACCCAGTAAACTGGGCTTAACTTGACATGGTTTCCAAAACAAAAACATTTTTACATTTTTTTTACAATGTAAAAATCTGTGGTGCTTGGCTTTGCGAAACTCATTCTGATGATTCTAGGGTATTGTCAGCTGTGTTACTCCCTACAAAAATACTAATTGCATTATTCTCACCTGGGCTGGGCTTGCGTTTTTGTTTTTAATAACAAAAAAAGTTCCTTATTTGGCACATGTTTTTCACATCAAAAGTGAAATGAATAGGTCAAGTCATCTTTATTTATATAGCGCTTTTTACAACGCAAATTGTGGCAAAGCAGCTTTACATTAATAAGAAAATGGTGTCATTGTGCAGCTTATTCTATATATTATTGAATCATTCCGTTGCAAAGATCAATAGTTATTAGTCTAGTAAATTTAGGTATATCAGCACTGGAGAAAACAGTGACGTAATCGTCCGGCTCGGCTCAGTTCGCATACAACGGCGCCAATGCAGGCGTATAAAAAACACTGCTGAATATCAAGCAAGTGTCCCCAACTTAAGCGAGCCAAAGGAACCAAAACTCCAACAAATGGAGAAAAGTCTCGGGCACATCACCGCATATTTACATAAAGTCATGGTGTAGTTAATTATTACAGTTTGCATAAATTCTGTGGTTGAATTTCCCTGTTTTTATTCGTTTTGAGGAATAACGAATGTTTTCGTGCAAGTGAGATGAGTAAATTCATGTTCACATTTAGTCTAGAACGACATTAACCGTCATGTTCACACAGCGAACTTTATTTCTCTCAACATGAGGACAGGAGAGCTGTCAGGCAATGAATGTGAAAAAGTAACTTGAAATAGAAATGTTTAATTATTATTATTAGTTAACTCAGAGTTATGAAAGAATCAGTTGAGTGAATATTTCAATGACTCACTCTCATGAATTTGTACTTTTTGTACTTGCATTTTGTTGTAAATTGAAAACGTAATGCGTTACTTCACTAGTTACTTGAAAAAGTAATCTGATTACATAACTCAAGTTACTTGTTGTGATGAGCAGGGCGGGCGAGAGCCGTGAGGGAACGGCGCGAGGCCGGTGACGCGAGTGTTAACGAGCTTCAGGTGCTCGGCGCACCGGTCTCGAGTCCTTCACGGAGGAGCTCCGGAAGCATAAAGGAGGAGTGACGACAGTGGAGGACGAGAGAGGACCAGGCCTGGATTTTATGTTGTGTTTTATTTGGTTTGTGTGGGGTTTTGTCAGTTCCTCACGGCGACTGCCGCCCTTATACTTTTTGTTTGATTGTTGGTTTATTTGTTTATTAAATGTGTTAAACGTTCGCCGGTTCCCACCTCCTTCTTCCCATATTTATTTATTAACTTTGTTACACTGGTGCCGAAACCCGGGAGGAAGGAGGGACATCCTGTCGAAGAGCCCTCGCTGCTGAGGGGGATCGCGGTGCTGAGGAGATCGGGCAGCGCGGGAGAGAAGACCGCGAGTGGCTGCCCGAAGCGGTGGTACTGGAGCAACTGAGGAACAGGTGGGACGGGAAGCTCGCTGCCGCGCCCCTGGGACGAGGTGGGGTGGCGGCCGTCCAAGAGGGAGCGGAGGAGCCGCCGTTCGCCGGGGGCCGAAGCCTGCTGCCTGCCGCCGTAACGGGGAGGAGCCGCCGTCCGCCGTGGGCCGAGGCCAGCTGCCTGCCGCCGGAGCGGGGAGGAGCAGGGAACGGCGGGCTCGCTGCCGGCTGCCCTTAAGCGGAGGAGCCATCGCCGGCCGCCAGGGGGCGGAGGAGGATTGGGCCGTCCACCGAGCGTCCAGTGCCATCGCATGGCACCACGAGGAAGAGCCTCTCGGCGGGCTGAGGACCGAGCGGCAGTGTGTCGGGGAGCCGGACCAAGAATTTTTTTTTGTTTTGTTTTCCTCTCTCCACTCTCTCGTCCTGGTCGCTCCTTGTGCTTCCGTCTCCTTTTCTCTCGTCTCGTCGGTCCTTACCCCCAGGCGCTGCGGCCGCCGAGACTGGCCCCCGGGGGGGGGAGTAGGCGCAGCCTCGTGGGTACCCCCCCGGCCTGCAAGGGGCGATGGGGGTATGTGACGAGCAGGGCGGGCGAGAGCCGTGAGGGAACGGCGCGAGGCCGGTGACGCGAGTGTTAACGAGCTTCAGGTGCTCGGCGCACCGGTCTCGAGTCCTTCACGGAGGAGCTCCGGAAGCATAAAGGAGGAGCGACGACAGTGGAGGACGAGAGAGGACCAGGCCTGGATTTTATGTTGTGTTTTATTTGGTTTGTGTGGGCGGCAGTCGCCGTGAGGAACTGCCGCCTTTATACTTTTTGTTTGATTGTTGGTTTATTTGTTTATTAAATGTGTTAAACGTTCGCCGGTTCCCGCCTCCTTCTTCCCATATTTACGAACTTTGTTACACTGGTGCCGAAACCCGGGAGGAAGGAGGGACATCCTGTCGAAGAGCCCTCGCTGCTGAGGGGGATCGCGGTGCTGAGGAGATCGGGCAGCGCGGGAGAGAAGACCGCGAGTGGCTGCCCGAAGCGGTGGTACTGGAGCAACTGAGGAACAGGTGGGACGGGAAGCTCGCTGCCGCGCCCCTGGGACGAGGTGGGGTGGCGGCCGTCCAAGAGGGAGCGGAGGAGCCGCCGTTCGCCGGGGGCCGAAGCCTGCTGCCTGCCGCCGTAACGGGGAGGAGCCGCCGTCCGCCGTGGGCCGAGGCCAGCTGCCTGCCGCCGGAGCGGGGAGGAGCAGGGAACGGCGGGCTCGCTGCCGGCTGCCCTTAAGCGGAGGAGCCATCGCCGGCCGCCAGGGGGCGGAGGAGGATTGGGCCGTCCACCGAGCGTCCAGTGCCATCGCATGGCACCACGAGGAAGAGCCTCTCGGCGGGCTGAGGACCGAGCGGCAGTGTGTCGGGGAGCCGGACCAAGAATTTTTTTTTGTTTTGTTTTCCTCTCTCCACTCTCTCGTCCTGGTCGCTCCTTGTGCTTCCGTCTCCTTTTCTCTCGTCTCGTCGGTCCTTACCCCCAGGCGCTGCGGCCGCCGAGACTGGCCCCCGGGGGGGGGAGTAGGCGCAGCCTCGTGGGTACCCCCCGGCCTGCAAGGGGCGATGGGGGTATGTGACGAGCAGGGCGGGCGAGAGCCGTGAGGGAACGGCGCGAGGCCGGTGACGCGAGTGTTAACGAGCTTCAGGTGCTCGGCGCACCGGTCTCGAGTCCTTCACGGAGGAGCTCCGGAAGCATAAAGGAGGAGCGACGACAGTGGAGGACGAGAGAGGACCAGGCCTGGATTTTATGTTGTGTTTTATTTGGTTTGTGTGGGCGGCAGTCGCCGTGAGGAACTGCCGCCTTTATACTTTTTGTTTGATTGTTGGTTTATTTGTTTATTAAATGTGTTAAACGTTCGCCGGTTCCCGCCTCCTTCTTCCCATATTTACGAACTTTGTTACACTTGTAATGCGTTGTTAGTGCTTGCGGGGGTTTTCCTATGTTGATAAGGTATATTTTAATATAGGCGTACTTCTTTGCAGTTGGTAAGGTGTTTTGGGGATTTTAGGTGGTTGTGTGATTTCTATATCACTATAGAAATAGTGATGGTTGCCCTAGGAAACGCCAAACGTAGGACAGACATATCGCAAGTGTTGATATGATCAGTTTGATCGATAAGTACCAAACATTTCACCCCAGTTCTGAATACTGATCATACCAAAGGCTATATTCACAAGTTCTTTATGTAATAATTATTTAATTACCTTTTTGACGTGTCCGTTTTTATGTTATCTCATTTTTTGGCTTCAAAAAAAGGCTTCAAAAAAAATCCACATTTTGGAATAATATGACGACAACTCGCAATGCTGCTGAATTGCCTTTTTTTCCTGCTTACTTAGAGAGATTACTGTAAAGTCTTTAAATAGACATGATAACGGGGGGAAATTAGACCGGAGGAAAAATTATATTTCAATCCTTTTCCATTAACTTGCAAAACTTTTGCCTCCCCCCCCCACCCCCAGACACATTGCTGTCACTCACAAAACTTTTGAGTTCTCCCAAAACATTTTCACAAAACTTGTGATAGAAATACTATTTAGTGCTATAGTAACCGAAAACAGTTATTCGGGGGAACGCAAAAGTGTTATGAAAGAACATAAACGTTTGGTGAACGAATGCAGAGTTTCTCAGGAGACTGCAATACTTTCGCAAGCAAACTGTAATGGGGAGTTAGCGGGATTTGATCCAAGTGCAGCTTTATTTACAAAAAACAGGTCAGACAGGCAACGGTCAACTCAACAGCAAACAGAAGTAGCAAGGAAAAGGCAGACACGTAGTAATACTCCAGGCGAAGGTCAAAAAGGCAGGCAGATAAACAACAATACGATGAACCAGGCAGGATCCGTAAAACAGGGAAAACAAGACAAGGATAGCGCTCAGAAAAGTTACAGGAATAACAATACTTAAATAGTGAACTAGATTGGTAGCAGCTGGACCGTAATCAACATAAGGGACTTATGGGAAATGTAGTGTGGTGTATGGAGTCCGTGATATGAGCGGGCGACCTCTCAGAGAAATGCAAAATTTTTGTTTTCCTCCTATGTTTCATGACTCAATATCATTTATAGAGCCCTTTTTACAATGCAGATAATTGTGTCAGAACACAATTGGCTCTAGAAGAAAATGGTGTCATTGTCCAGCTTAGAGCTGAAGTAAAATAGAGATGTCATCGTGAAGCTCGGTTCAATTCGCATACAATGGTGTCAGATCAAAAACATTGCTGAATATCAAGTGTCCCCAACTAAGCAAGCCAAAAAGGCGACAGCGGCAAGGAACCCAAACTCCAACAGGTGACAAAATGGAGAAGAAAAAAAATATTACATGAGAAAAAAATGTGTTGGTCACAGCAGGCGATCACAGGCATGCTAATAAAAATGAACAAAATTACATTTTACTTTGTCTATTTTTGCCATTAAAAACAGTTCCAAACGAAGTCAAAGCAGCGACACAGTCGCGCTGTTTCGTTCAGAATCAGTGTTATGAAAGAATCAGTTGAGTGAATATTTCAACGACTCACTCTCATGAATTTGTACTTTATAGACATTTTCAAACAATCCCACCGAGACTTTTTCCTTAGGTTTAGGGATATAGTTAGGAGTGGACCATCGTGCTTCCTTTTTCCTAAAAAAAAACTGTTCGTTTCTGTACAAATCACGAATGAATTCAAACGAAACGGCCACCTAGGAAAACAGTTACGTCTTCTCGTGAGATTGAGTTGGACTGACAGTCCATCTGGAATGCGGAAACAGTGTGTTGTGTTCACAAGTGGAACTGTGTTGACTACTATTTTGAAAAGTGTTGTGTAATATGTGGGAAAATGGAAGTTTTCACTACTCCTGCCTTGAGCGCTTCATTGCTTACTAACTCCTGACAGGTACCCACACAATGAAAAGTCAAATGTCTGTATATCAGTGATCGAATTCAAGGCCCAGAACTAACAGCTGACATGTACTATACACGACACGTCAAATGTAAACTCAGCATTTAACTCCATGTGTAGCTAATAAAAAAGTAAGAGCCGAGTGCTTATAACATGTAAAAGTGCACCGATGGAGGTGCAGCCTCTGTCTATGAGGATAGTCATGAAATATGCAGGAGAAAGCCATCACAGAACAAGAAGCCATTAGAGCCTCGTGGCTTTCTAAAATATTCATAAGACCAAACAGAACGCTTCTTCTTTTAACTCAAAAGTTTATAAACACTACACCGGAGAGAGATGAGGAAGGAGGAATGCACATCACTCTTCCTGTCATCTCTTTCTTACACTTGACCTCTTCCACTTTGTTCCATGAGTGCAGATATACGTAAATGGAACAGCAGAAAATGACTCGATAGATGTTTTAAAAGTTGCCAGAAACTTTTTGTTAGCCTTTTTCACTGACCTAGGATTAGCTTATTGCCTTCTAGAACCACTATAAGAGGACAGCTTCCTGACTTCAGCGTCAAACTGTGGTTTTCTCAAAAGTAAAGTGAGGAAATGGTTGTTGCTTCCATTAGACTGCATTTACATTACCGATAGTGATACCGTAAAGAGCGAGATCCTCACACACTTAAGCCTGCGGGAGAGCTGAACGACTGTAACTGCATTAAGGCTGCCTCATGGCCTTCATAGATTCAATTATATTTATATTAGCAAAATTGCATGCAGATTTTCAGTAGATTGGATGTTCTGATTGTTTCCAAGAATGTTCTGAAAGGAAGCACATTGTCAAAAGTGTTTCCTAGAAATGGGTTTGCTCATTTATCTTGACTGGAATGGACATGGAGAGCACGATGGGGAAGAAATCCATTGGCAAATCAAAATCACAGGATTTTTGGGCATCATCGACACATTAAGACATTATGCAGTGCTTCCATTGGCTTTCCAAAGATCTCAAGCAATGAGCACGTTATTATAACTGCATATGCAAGTTTTTTCATGCCATGCCCTTGTGAAAAAGTAGTGTGCTTGTTTTGAAAGTAATCTTTTGTCTAAAGCAACTTGCAATTAGGGGTCAGGTGTCTTGCTCAAGAACACTTTAGTCATGGTATTGAAGGTGGAGAGTGTTGTTCATTCACAATCCCCACCTTCAATTCCTGAAAAGCATGGGAATCGAACCAGCAACCTTCAGGTTACAAGCCCGACTCCCTCACCACTAGGCCACGACTACCCCAAAACATAGTACTTTTACATTAGAATTTTAACTCTAGTGTGTTGTTTGATATTAAATTTCAAGTTCATCTATTTTAAACGTACTAAATTACAACTTTATCCTTACAGCATGACATGCTTGGCAGTACATTTTAACCATATTTTTTTTTTAAGAAAGCAGAATAATGAAATTACATCTACAGAAGTACATAAGTCAACCAAGTTGAAAACTTTTTCATTTTCAGAGTGTCCGAAAACTACATTACGTTATACACAGGGCTGGGTAGGTTACTTTTAAAATGTATTTCACGACAAGATTACAAAATACATGCTTTAAAAAGCCATTTGTAACGTATTTCGTTACATTACTCAAGTTTAGTGACTTCATCTAAATACTTTAGAATACTTTGGAATACTAATAATTATGTAACATACACAAATAAGGTTTTTATCTCACAAATCTGATTTTTTTTTTCCTCAGAATTGCATGATATAAAGTTGCAATTGTTCTAAAGTTATAAAATCAAAATTATGACAAATAAACTTGCAATAATGAGAAAAGTCAGAATTATGCGATATATAAGAAAAGTCAGAATTGCAAGCAAAGAAGTTGAGAAATAAACTCAGTATTGCAGGTTTTTATCATGTAATTCTTGCAATTAGGAATTTACATCTCCCAATCCTGATTTTATAAAAGCAGGATTTTTGAAAAAAAAAAAAAATACAGAATTGTTAGATGCAAACTCGCAATTGCTTGGAAAAAAAGTCGAATTGTGAGATAATTACCGTTTTTATAATTACAAGGGACTCAAACAACTGTCGCAAAACATGAAAACGGTCGTGGATCATCCAGTAATATTTACATTAATGTTTAATTTGACACTAAAACTCAAAGTAATCACTTTGGTAATCTAAAACACTTTTCAGATGTAACTGTAATCCGATTACCACCCATTTAAAATGTAACTGTAATGAAATACAGTTAGGTAACTAAGTTACTTGTATTTCGTTACTCCCCAACCCTGTTTATACACTAATATTCCGTTAAAGTAGGCTAGTAGCCTACAACTTTTAAGTATACTTCTTTCTCACAAAGGCGAAAGCTGCTTTCAAAGCCTGTGTGTTGTGAAATTAGCAATACAAATAAAAGTGACTCGACTTTACTTGTGAGACACAGCAAAATGTTTTCCATAAAGGACTTTTTCAGCAATTCTCCTTCACTTTGGAAAGAAACATGAGACATGGAGCCATCCGTGCTGCCTTACATCACGCTCTCCGTTCCACAGCCTCTGCCAATTAAATTACAGTTATAGGCTATTTCCATATTGTTACATTAGGCCAATTTATGAATGAAACGCGTTTTGTAACCTATAACACTCTTTCTGTGGTACAAAGAAAGTCAAGGGCGTAACTGTTTAACGGGCAGTAATGAAGCGAGCAAACCACGACGAAAGCGTCATCACTCCCTAGGCGTCTTCCACCGAAACTAACGCGAGTATACAACTCAGAAAGGCCAGTCCACAACAAATTGACCATTCAACACGCATTATGTCCTTTATAATCGCGATAAAGAAGGGCATCGCATCGCTGAGCGCGCGCACACTGGAGCGCACGCGCTCGCTCGCGCCTACCTGGATGCTGCACGAGATTTCGGAGTCGTCGAGCAGCCGAACCGTGCACTGGACCTCCTGCGCGAGGGAGGAGATGCTCGGACTCCGGAATCGAAGCATTTTCATGGCTCTTGGCTCCGCATAGCAAAGCAAAAAAAAAAAGCGCCTTTGGTTTCAGAGAGGACGGTGTGTCGGTTACACGTCGCTTATGTCGCCAGCGGAGAGGAGGAAAGAGAGATGTCGCGTTATATGACCGGGAGAGCGATCCCCCTTTTCTTTCTCTCCCCCTCCCTCCCGAACGCGCGCGCCTCTCTCCATCAGTTCAATCGCATCAGATCAGCAGGAATCACCTGTGAGGAACAACTACACACAATGGGTTGCCATGGCAACGGGAGTTACAGTACGCTTTCTGCCTAAAATTTAATAGTTACTGCTACTTGTGCTGCAGCAAAACCATCATATGGGATCGAGCTTGTAAAGTCTTTGTGATTCGTTTATTTATTTCAGTGTGGTATACGATTAAGTCACAGGGTTTGCTGTGTAATAAACTCTGTATATGCTAATTTGGTGGGAAATATTGTATATAAATGGTGGCTGTAAACTACGGGAACGTTTAACTATTACTATGTAAATGTATTATTTCCCAGCTAACAGGAAACGTTCTAAAGTTCTGGCTCTCTCAAAGTTAACAGACGTTCTTACACTCACATTATTAGAATGTTTGTTTATATAGTTCTCTGAACGTTAGCAAAAAAACGTTCTTTTTGTGAAAGGTTTTAGTGGACGTTCAGTAAAAACAACGTAACATAACAACGTTCGAAAAGTAATGCTCCCATAATATTTGTAAAATGATAACCTTCGGCATAAACAAGCTAAAACGTTTTTTAAAACGTTCTGAGAATTTTTGACCCTTCGCTGACAGTTTGATTGACAGGCGATCTGACCAATCATAACCCCGAATTCGCCATTTTGTCCGACAAAGCAGTGAGGGGAGTTAGTAGATTAATGTTGGTGAATTTGATAAATTGTGTGTCCTCACGTCTTTTCCCTCTGATGTTCATTCATGTTTATTTGATGCTATAAATGAACTAGTATGAAGAGATGATCGAGGAGCTACAGCGATCTGTCACGACACATTAAACACACACTAGACGCTATTTATTGTTTAAACTTTTCTTTAAAAAATTACGATATATTCAACATGAAACTGTTTTGTATGTCTGTCGAGGTGTTGTCAGTGTCCTCTTTGCTCAGAACATGATGTGTGGTGTGAGAGCGCATGGCTTGTCGGACATAGCAACGGTAACTAAAGGGGGCGGGACTTTGTGAAGGGTCAATTCCACAACTTAATTGGAACATTATCAAAGTGTTCTTAGAGCATATTTTTGTTAGCTTGGTTGAAACTTCACTGTTAAAAAATTACTGTCAAATTTTACTGTATAATAGTGGCAGCAGGGTTGCCAGCCAGTTACTGTAAAATTTACAGGAGTGTTACTGTAATTTACAGAATTTCCCTGTATTCTCTGATTACAGTAAATAACTGTATTTTTTTAAATTACGACGGGTCAATTTACAGCAATATTCTGTAAATTTGAGTCGAACCAACACGTGATCCCAGAATGCATTGCAGTTTACAGCAATATGCTGTATTATAAAAAACAGCCAGCGGCTGTAAAATAATGCTGTAATTTTTACAGTAATTCATTACAGTGTTACATTTTAGATACAATGTCAGTCTCCAAATATGCCTCTTTAAATATACACTGTTAAAAAATTACTGTAAAGTTTACAGTATAATACTGGCAGCAGGGTTGCCAGCCAGTTACTGTAAAATTTACAGGAGTGTTACTGTAATTTACAGAATTTCCCTGTATTCTCTGATTACAGTAAATAACTGTATTTTTTAAAATTACGAAGGGTCAATTTACAGCAATATTCTGTAAATTTGAGTCAAACCACCACGTGACCCCAGAATACATAGCGGTTTACAGCAATATGCTGTATTATTAAAAAACAGCCAGCGGCTGTAAAATAATGCTGTAATTTTTACAGTAATTCATTACAGTGTTACATTTTAGATACAATGTCAGTCTCCAAATATGCCTCTTTAAATATACACTGTTAAAAAATTACTGTAAAGTTTACAGTATAATACTGGCAGCAGGGTTGCCAGCCAGTTACTGTAAAATTTACAGTAGTGTTACTGTAATTTAATTTACAGAATTTCCCTGTATTCTCTGATTACAGTAAATAACTGTATTTTTTTAAATTACGAAGGGTCAATTTACAGCAATATTCTGTAAACTTGAGTCGAACCAACACGTGATCCCAGAATGCATTGCAGTTTACAGCAATATGCTGTATTATAAAAAACAGCCAGCGGCTGTAAAATAATGCTGTAATTTTTACAGTAATTAATTACAGTGTATTGTATGTGAAAAGACGTATCATAAAATAAGTCAAATGAATAATTCAATGACTCATTCATAAA
The DNA here is from genome assembly GCA_037194245.1 of Opsariichthys bidens. Classification (NCBI taxonomy): domain Eukaryota; kingdom Metazoa; phylum Chordata; class Actinopteri; order Cypriniformes; family Xenocyprididae; genus Opsariichthys; species Opsariichthys bidens. The sequence goes on along the minus strand of CM074315.1, from coordinate 5,760,242 downwards.
GACTATATAACATAAAGATTCATTGAGACTTGTCGCCACCTCCTGGCGCAGAGATGCAACATGCAGAAACAGTCCCTGAAAAATGCCACTGATGCACTTCATGAGAAAGACTAATGTAATACGTTGCTTGCTTATTTCCTGAAGAAGTTTACATAGTTTTTTCCTTTTTGTAGGTTTACATGCAATGTGTGTAATGAATCCAATCATCCAATATAGGGGACATCAAATGTCCACTCAAATAAATATGCTATATTTTTATTTTTACATTTTAATATAGTTTTAATTTGGCCATTCTATCTACAATTGCACAAATATATATCAGATAAAAATATGGGATAAAATACTTTTAATTAAAATAAAATTACATTATTAAAATGATTAAAAATAACCCAGCGTCGTGGTCTCATGCCGTCTAAAAAACATCCAATAAATGACCGATCCATGTTCTGAGTTAATATGAAATATCCAGAAGTTGACCTGACAACACAACTATTGTATAACGCCAATAAAATCTTACATTTGTCCAATATTTTGGCTATTTAGAAGGATACATTTATAGAAGACCCCTTTCAAACAGAGGCTTTCACAATCTTGTTTTTTAACAAACATTAAATACATATTT
>CM074315.1:5737120-5754620 GCA_037194245.1 Opsariichthys bidens | reverse complement strand
ATGTTCACGGAGCTACATTATGGCATGTCGAACTACAATTTCTGCACCTTTTTGTCTTTTATCTGGATCAAAGACTGAATGAGTGAGTATATTTCGGCAGAACGTCTGACCTGCTCCTGCTCCGAGGAAGTGTTGACCTCATGGCCAGCGCTGTTGCTGTACTGTTCTCTGCGTTTGTCACGTTGAACAATCCTGCTCACATCATCTTCAAGCTGGTTGAAGAACTTGTCATCACGCAATGCAGGATTCACAGGCTTAAAAAAAAACAAAAAAAAACAGGAAGAAACTGCAAATCTAAAACTGCACTAATCTCATGTCACACAGTATGATGCTTTATCATGTGGAAATTACGAAGCGCTTTCAGACTTTTTGATACCAAATGTGCCATAATCATAAAATATGAAGCTGTATACTTCCATGTATAAATACATTTATATAATAAATGTTGCTATTGTCATCTAAATCCAAAATGATTAAAAATGATTATCATTAATATAATAAAAAAAACGTGAAATAAAATTCAAACATAAATAGATTAAGCTTAAATGATCATTTGAAATGTTGCCTTGGCAACTGATTAAAATTAATTAAGTACAAAACTTACTAAAACAAATAATAAATTAGAGCCAGTGTTATTTTAGTATAATTGAGATACTATTATAGATTTTATTAATATTTTAAATCCATTTTTATTATTTTAATTTTAGCCAAATTTGTAATTTCTTTGTCAGTTTTTAAAAAAAATATATATAATTTTTTTATTTCAGTTTTAGTTTCAGATATTTTAGTACATCAAGTTGCACTAAATGAAAATGAGGATTGCAGCTTTTTGTTTTATTTCAGTTAATGTTTATTTTATTATTTCAATGAACAATTTATAGTTTTAGTTTCAGTTTTAGTTAACCCTGATTAAAATAAAAGCACATAAAATTTAAATAAAAATAAACTGAAATATACCAATAAAAACTCACTCAAAATATTAATGCAATTGTATTTAAATAAAAAATGTTAAAAAAAAAAAAAATCCAAAATGATTCAAAGTATTTCATGTAGTCATTGTACAAACAACAAGGTTAATTTATAATTAAAATATTATCTGGAAAACATTTATTTTGCATTAAATGCATTTTTTTTTATCATTTATGACCCATTTTTATAAAGTGGAAGCATGAAATTAATTTTGCAAAAGCATTAAATGTGTTAACATTAACTTTGACATCCCTAAAATTCACGTAGTAAAATTCTATTTTTTGCGGAGCCTCTTATTGGTGTTTCAAACCCCAGTTTATCTAAATTACACCAAGAATGAAGTGTTTATACACAAATGGTATTTGCGTCAAATACATAAAACATTAATGGCTTTAGATTCAGGGTACATAATCAGATCATGCTTTATATAATGCGGTCAGAATCGGAGTGACCCACTCTACCCTCAAACCAGCCTGAGCTTGTATGTTTCATATTAATTAGACCTCTCCCAAATGTCTCCAACTACACAGTCACTCACCTCTTTGTCAGGCTTCTTATTCAGCTGATCTGCAAGAGAGACAGTCAGTTAGAACCGCCACAGTCCCTCTCATACAGCAGTATAGAAACAATGATTTGTCCTCCATCTCGCTAAGAATACAGCTTTTCTCACCCACGCCACCCTCCTGCTGGAAGTCTTTGAGAGACACAGTGACTCGTTTCTCCTTCCCCTGCTGATTCTTCTTCCTGTCCTTCTTTCCTCCTGCCTTTGTCTTTGGTGATGCCGTCTCCGTTCTTTCAGGATCCTTGAGAGATTATAACTTTAAACATTAAGATTCATGCAAAATATGAAAGTGCTGAAATGAATAGTGCAAATTCAGTTATGTAATCAACTGCAATTATATTACATTATACAAGGTATTATAGACCACTGTATAGAACTTCTAATATACCACTGTAACCACAAGAGGGAGTAGCTACACTTGTCACTATTTAAAAGAGCGAGAAATGATCCTCCACCAGAATGAACGTAGCATATAGACATTTTGGCAGTGTGGAGATGTAGAGGACACTGGCTGGTGCTCAACACACTTAAAGGAATTGAATATCTATCATTTAAATTTCACTCTGTTCCTCAAACGCCTTAACCCTGTAAAGCCTGACATATGAAACAGACAAAAAAAAAATATAATTTTTTTTTTCTGTCTATTTCATATATATATATATATATATATATATATATATATATATATATATATATATATATATGTTTTTTTCCTGTCTATTTCTCATATATATATATATATATATATATATATTTTTTTTTTCTGTCCATTTCATATATATATATATTTTTCTGTCAATTTCATACACATGTTTTTTCTGCCTATTTCATATATATATATATATATATATATATATATATATATATATATTTTTTTTTTCTGGCTATTTCATATATATATATATTTTCTGTCTATTTCATATATATATATATATATATATGTTTTTTTTTCTGTCTATTTCATATATATATTTCTTTTCTGTCTATTTCATATAAATTTTTTTTTCTGTCCATTTCATATATATATATATATTTTTTCTGTCAATTTCATACACGTTTTTTCTGTCTATTTCATATATATATATATATATATATATATATATTTTTTTTTTCTGTCAATTTCATATATGTTTTTCTGTCCATTTCATATATATATATTTTATTTCTGTATATTTCATATATATATATTTTTTTCTGTCCATTTCATATATATATATTTTTTTTTTCTGTCTATTTCATATATATATTTTTTTCTGTCCATTTCATATATATATATATATATATATATGTTTTTTCTGTCCATTTCATATATATATATTTTATTTCTGTCTTTTTCATATATATATATTTTTTTTTCTGTCCATTTCATATATATATATATTTTTTTTCTGTCTATTTCATATATATATTTTTTTCTGTCCATTTCATATATATATATGTTTTTTCTGTCCATTTCATATATATATATATATGTTTTTTCTGTCCATTTCATATATATATATATTTTATTTCTGTCTATTTCATATATATATATTTTTTTCTGTCCATTTCATATATATATTTTTCTGTCTATTTTATATATATATATATATATATATATATATATATATATATATATATATATATATATATATATATATATATGGCCAAACATGGCAATGAAATTCTGACAGCTTATAATGTAAATCTTGAAATATTGATAACAATATAAAAGTTATTTTTACTAAAAATCAGTAAAGATTTCACAGAAAAAAAAAAAAAAAAAAAAAAAACACATGAACAACGACCTGAAAGGGGAAATTTTTACAATTATACAAAAAGACCTTTTACTTGTAATAAATGTGTACAACAGTTTTTTTTGTCAATATTTTAGCAGTGTCCATCCCCTCACTTTGATATTGTATGAGAAGCCCTATAGATTCTGTCAATGTCATAAAAGGGGACCAATTATACCCCTTTTCACTAGATATAATATCTCTCGAGTCCCCAGAATGTGGCTGAAGTTTTTCACACAGAACATTTATTACAGCTTGTCAAATTTGCCCCTATTGGGGTGAGAGCAAAAACATGCCGTTTTTGTGTGTCCCTTTAAATGAAAATGAGCTGCTGCTCCCTTCAGTTGCTCAACAACAACAAAGCTGGAGAATCTCACGCTGCCACAATGAGGATTGTCAGTGACGGTGTTCAGCCTTACATTGATCAAACCGGAGTCGACACTGATGGAGAGACTCAGGAAGAAGTTACAACTTTTAAAATGAATCTGGCGTACACGTACGTGTTTGCCAAACAGAGCCATACAAACCAGGCTAACGTTTATGATTACTATCAAATGCTCAGACAGAAATGCGCTTATATTACAATAAAATCCTCTTCCTCGTCACTAGGGGAGTGAAATCCGAGCGGCTCGTTTTTCACACGCTTGGAGAAAGTCTTGCCAAAACAGTTACTGGGTTGTCCTTTGTCACATTTTCTGGGTTGGTAGATACACCCGATTATAGCACTTAAAAATGAAAAAAGTCAGATTTATAGGATATGTCCCCTTCAAAAGTCCGTCCCACCCCCAATTCACATACGTATGCACTATTCTAAGCTTTTGTAGTATAAATAGCGCAAACAGTATGAAAATTACTGCAAGAGAAACTGCACTTTAAATACCTGAATGATGCCCTTATATAAATAAAAAGTGTATCAGCCTGACGAATAGGGGTGTGACGAGACCCCTATTCCACGAGACGAGACACGAGATTGGGTTCGCGAGACGAGATTTTTTATAGTATTTTTAAGAAATCCTCAATAATGAACCGTATGAAGGGAAAATAGTCTTATAATCAACTGAAAATCATAAAATGCAAAAATGTTGGTGCATTTTGAAATCAACTGGTAATGTGTGTCATTTTACTTCTATTTTAATGAATTATTTGCAGTAAAACAACATGCAAACACTGCTAAATGTTTTGCCACAAAATCAACCAATTGTTTTCTGCCCTGTAGAATTTCACATGAGAAATCTCACTGAACTCCTTTCTACAGATTGAACATAAATTAAACTGTATAAATAAAAAATTCAAAAAACACTTTAACTGCAGTACAAAGTTGACCATTTCCCAGTCACTATTGATTGTGTGGCTGTAACTGTTATAAAGCTCTGAGTACACGAGAAGTCCAACCGTCAGCAGTGATAGCGACGCTTTCTGCCTCTTTAGGGGCCGTTCACATATCGCGCCTAAAAAAGCGTGTAAAGCGCGGCCGCGTCGCTTCCTCCTCCTTTTGCAAGCGTTCGGGAGCTCGCGCTTCTGTATGTCTGTCATTGCTATGCAATCATGAACTGTGCTCTCCACGACCACGAGGAAGTTTCAGCAAGGGATAAATTGATTTCTAGCCCTCGCATTAGCTTTACTACTAGATATATTTATGGAGATGAGATATGATCAGCTGTTCGGCTGAGATTTACATGTTTTGTTACGGACAGGTCGAAGACGATCGGTTGGTTCTTGTCACATGACCTGCGGTGCGCTTGCGGCATTCTGAAAAGTTGAGATGTTTTCATCTCGCCGCGGCACAGGCGCGCCAGGAAAAAAACGAGCGCGTTGCTTTTATTTTGCGTGAATGAAAATGCGCGCGTTATGTGAACGGCCCCTAAGAGTCTGTACAACCTTGGCCGAGATGTACGGCATAGTTTTCTTACAATGTTTACACATTGTTTGTGTCTAGTGTGTTATTCTTGCGCCGTTTATTATTTCTACTGTAAAACCAAAATGTTTCCACACAAACGATTTGAAAGTGGCGGGGGCATCTTCAATAATGACTTCACCCTCACACTGAGAGCACGAGACAACTTCTCACCTCGACGAGAAATCTCGTCCCGTTTTAGTCTCGTCACACCCCTACTGGCGAATAAACTAAAAAATATTTACTAGCCAATCGCGATGTGCATAGAGGGTTGATGTTTAACTTGATGGGTGTATGAAATGACAATTTTAGAGTTGTTATTTTTAAACTATGAAAATGTACCTTTTTATGTTCCTCAAATTCCAATTTACTCAGAATCAAGGCCTTCTCCAGATCTGCCTCATACAGGTCGCTGGTCAACTGTGACAAACACAAACATGTTTGCACAAAGCAAGGAGCGATATGGGCCACAGGAAAGTCAAATTCTGGGGTTTTGTGAGAAAGGTTTACCTGTTCATCTCTCTGTTTCCACTCCTGCCAGTTCTCCTGGGGCTTGCTGGAGCCATGCTGGACAGCCGCCGGGTTGATCAGATCATTCGCTAAATCGTGCAGCGTGAGTGTGGGGGGAGGTGCCGCAGACTTTTGAGGGATCTTCTTGAAAGCAAGACTCCTGAGCTACAGTGTGTAAAGACAAAGACACTTTGTTAGTAGGCATTGAGCTGACGCTTAACCTAAAGTGAATTTAGCCCAAAACATTATAAGGTGAGGGAGTCGGGCTTGTAATCTGAAGGTTGTTGGTTCGATTCCCACACCGGCAGGAATTGAAGGTGGGGATTGTGAATGAACAGAACTCTCTCCATCTTCAATACCATGACTAAAGTGCCCTTGAGCAAGACACCTGACCCCTATTGGGTAGTTGTGGCCTAGTGGTGAGGGAGTCGGGCTTGTAATCTGAAGGTTGCTGGTTCGATTCCCATGCCGACAGGAATTGAAAGTTGGGATTGTGAATGAACAGCACTCTCTCCACCTTCAATACCATGACTAAAGTGCCCTTGAGCAAGACACCTGACCCCTATTGGGTAGTCATGGCCTAGTGGTGAGGGAGTCGGGCTTGTAATCTGAAGGTTGCTGGTTCGATTCCCATGCCGACAGGAATTGAAGGTTGGGATTGTGAATGAACAGCACTCTCTCCACCTTCAATACCATGACTAAAGTGCCCTTGAGCAAGACACCGGACCCCTATTGGGTAGTTGTGGCCTAGTGGTGAGGGAGTCGGGCTTGTAATCTGAAGGTTGCTGGTTCGATTCCCACACCGGCAGGAATTGAAGGTGGGGATTGTGAATGAACAACACTCTCTCCACCTTCAATACCATGACTAAAGTGCCCTTGAGCAAGACACCTGACCCCTATTGGGTAGTTGTGGCCTAGTGGTGAGGGAGTCGGGCTTGTAACCTGAAGGTTGCTGGTTCGATTCCCATGCCGACAGGAATTGAAGGTTGGGATTGTGAATGAACAACACTCTCTCCACCTTCAATACCATGACTAAAGTGCCCTTGAGCAAGACTCCTAACCCCTAATTGCTCCCCTTGTAAGTCGCTTTGGATAAAAGCATCTGCTAAATGATGAAAAATGTAAAACGTCGACACCGACTCATCACCATTTTCGGAAACAAAGATGGCCTTTAAAGCCTAACAAAAGACATATCTAGTTAGATAGACCTCATTGGCTTCACTCTGCTGTTGTTCCTTCTTCCGTCTTCTCTTCTCTTTCTTTTTGTCTGTATTTGGATTGGTCTTCCCGCTGGGAGATTTCCCTGAGCGAGGCTTCCCAGCTCCACGACCAGCCTTCGTCTTTCCTGCATCTGAATCAGTGTCCGAATCAGAGTCGATCTGCAGAAGAGCGAAGCGTGACGCCGTGGTGGGCACTGAGATCACTGCTGATGCCATCCTGAACCTGCCAATGAGACATGATGCACAGTTTGGATGATGCTTGACATGAAATGTCAAGTGTGAGACACTTCAGTGCTGCTGGGCTCAAGATAGAAAAACAGTGATATATCATTAATAGCATTCAAGAATCAGTGCAATGTAGACATTAATAAACATAATACAAACTGTTAATACAATGCAAGCAAATAAAACCAGCTTTAATTCTCATAGCTCATTGAAAAACATAAATCTGCCTGCTGTAGAGTTAATAAACACTTGTCAACTGGAACGTGTAACATTAATAAGTCGATTTGAATGTAGAGCTCGCTGAGGAGCAACACCTAATTTATTCGTCGTTATATTTTAGCCTATTTAAAAAAAGACCAGCCTAGATAGACTGAAGATATAGTTATCACATCATTTCACACCTAAAATGTCGCTAGCTCAGACTTTTTTAGCTCGCCTGAGCTGAGCGCAAGTAACAAACGAGCTGTAGTTTTTCCTGAACATGTTTTATCCGGTTCAGCTTGTCTTGTGTGACGATAAACCTGCCGCATTTTTGAGCGGAGGCGCCGTTAAAAATAATTAAACAAACTTTCACCTCGTTATGACTGTCGGTATCCTCGGCTTCGTGCAAGTGGAAACTGCAAACACAGAAGAGAGTATGGCGGCCTGAACGGACACAAAAGCTCCAATGCTAACATTGAGTAGAACACGTTGATAGACGTTCATATAGTGGTACTGACTGCAGGGGGCGCTCTGAGGCTCAGGAAGCAGAATCATTCAGTCACTGAAGACATTTTGTATCCTAAAACTAATTCAATTCTATGAATATGTACCTTACAAGCTTAGTAGGACCTGCCGAAGAACTCTATAGGCTTACAGAATTATTAAATAAATGTTTTATCCAATAATCACAAATGAGAGTGAAAAGATTCTAATCAATGATGAGAAAAGCAATGCATACCACGTGACAACACCAACCGATCTTTTTTTTTTTTTTTTTTTTTAAGGAGAAAAGTATACAATATGCAGAAATTTACATATTACATGTACAAAAAAATAAAATAAAATAAAAAATATGCCAGAGTGTACAAACCAAAAACTGAACGTTTTTTTTTTTTAATAACGTTCTCCAAGCTTGTGCAGTAGTCCTTCGTCTCCTGAAGAAAAAGAATAAAATTTGGTTTGGATCCTGACCATTTTTTCTTGTGTATGTGAAATTTTCCCAAAATAACAAGCAGTTGTACAATAAAAGTAAAATTATTATTATTATTATTGTCATTGGAATGTATGAAACTTGTATTGTGAGCACTTCCTGTCTTATTTGCCAATTCATGAAGAATCGCTTGTTTGTTTTCCTCACTTGTAAGTCGCTTTGGATAAAAGCTATACATGTAAATGTAATGCATACATATATCAAAATTATTTAATTTAAATATAACATTTGTTTTTCCTCCTAATGAAATTTTCCACATCCACCCAAAAAATCTTTGGGTAGATACAATTACAAAATAGATGAACATTAGATTCTTTTTCCATAGAACAAAAATCACATGAATAATCAATCTCTAAATGAAACCTCTCTAACACGGTGTAATACTGACTGTTGATATACAAGCATAACGACTGTTTCCCCTCTATTCTCGTTAACAAAAGGATTCAAACCAAATGCGAATCACCTCGTTATCATAACTTTATTTAAAGATATAAACAACATGATACAAAAAAAGATGACGCCGTCAGTAGTAGATGCAGCGCGTGTGATGTATTGGAATGTGTGCCATTTCTTTGTGGTGTTTTTTAGCATATGGCCACAGGTAAAAGTCAATAAGAGCAGAGTTGATGTGACAGCTCTTCCCATCTCTCTCCTCCACAAGCTTCCACAGATGGTGCCGGATTCTCTCCACACACCAGACGGAGCAACCCCTGATCTCCACCTCTCGCCTGTCCCCCGAGCTCAACAATTCACCTGTGGAACAATTACTAGTAAGAGTATCTGTCACAAAACCTGCAAAAAATGTCCACATTTCAATGCAATTATGTGACCTGAAGCAATTTTTGTGAAAATAAAGGCACAACACAACAAACCGTTTTTCAATGTCTTCATGAGGGCATCCGAATAGCGTAAAGCCCCAAGGTACACGAGGCCTTGTGGCACCCTGTAGTCAGCGAACATGGTCAGGTAGTCAAGGTTAGGGATGTTGCCCTCCCCTCGTGCCTCCATGATGCCCCAAAAGTCCGCCACAAGGATTTGAGCCCTCTTGTAAAACGAGATCTTCTTACCCTACAATATCAACAAAATATTACACGTTATACTTTGTGAAAAAGAAGTAAGCTTTAGCATACTTTAAAAAGAAAAAAAGTTTATTTATTACAATAATATACTTTACAATGCCCATATTATAGATTATCCTTCATGATGCGTGTAATTTGAACTGTTTGGGAATGTCAAAGTTCTACAAAGTTTTAAAGATCAAAGTGCACTTGCCACCAGAGGTCGCCCTTCCACATCATGTACGAACTTACACGAACTTCATTTCCCACAAGCCCCTCACCCAGTCACCCTAGCCAGCTGTAGCACATTCCCTTGATTCAATTACATTCACACCTCACCACTATAAAAGCACCACTCACACTGCGAAGTATTGTTAATCCTGGTATAACAATTCCGAGCGTATTTTCCTTGTCTTGTTTTCCCGTTTCCTGATCCTGCCTGTTTCTTGTTGTTGATGTTTATCTGCCCGCCTTTGACCAATTGCCTGGATTTATACTACGAGCTTGCCTGTTCCTTACCACTTCTGTTTGCTGTTGAGTTGACCATTGCCTGTCTGACTACGTCTATAAATAAAGGTGCACTTGGATCTCATTCGCTGACTCGCTCATCATTAGTGATTTTCTCATAAAAGAAAGAATTAGTGCTGCAACGACGCGTCGACGTCATCGATTACGTCGACTATAAAAATCACACTGTCACACTGTTTACATTCATCTGGCGTAACGGCGGCTTCTGCTCCTGGGAACGGAGAAAGTTCCATTCTGTCACAAAAACCCAGACCACGATGATCAAAAGTATGGGAATACTTTAAACAGAGGCCGAATAAAACGCTCCTTTGTTCCCTTTGCGGAACCGAAATGGCGTACCACCCATGGAATTGGATCACTGGCAAATTTTTGCGCACGCAAAATCATATTTCGCGCGTGAACTGAGTTGAGGAGAAAATCTTCGTCTCGCAAATAAGAAAATATTTCGAGCGAACGAAAATCAGTTTTGCATTTCAAAGAAGTTTATTTGGATGTGCGCGGACGCTCTCTTTCGCACGTGCGAGGTTTGAGTCGCTCGCGCTCCTGATTCCCTGCATCACAGACGGCGCAAGAGGAAAAACACACGGTTCTGGAGACGTTTGTTCAATGGCTTGAACACTATCAAAGTTCCTTTAAGACTGTAAAGAAAGTCTTTGACACTCTTCATGTTAAAGTTCAAATGTCTTCCACTGGACGAACACACATAATGACTTATTTTTAATCAAAATCAAATGGTATTATTACATAATGGCGTGTCCCAGTGTTTCTACACCTCAATGAACTGCTAAATTACTTCTAACTTCTTACGTAAAAAAACAAAATCACTAGATTAATAAAAAAGGTAATAAAAATAATCATTAGATTAGTCGACAGAAAAAATAATCGTTAGTTGCAGCTCTAGAAAGAATCGATTCTGAACTGCTGAAAACCAGTTTTCAGTAACTGAAGTCTTACTTCCCGTAGTTTTGGATCATTTGCATAATGCCTGTCTATGGTCTGCATTGTCTGCCCACAAACTACTAAGTCTAATTTGACCAGGCATCAATTACTGTAGTTGAAGCTGAGGCCTGGAAATTTTTTTTGTCGAAAAGTTGAGAAGATGCTGTTTTCAGCGCTGCAAATCCACTCTACATGCATTTCAAAACTCGCGCTGGATTAAAAATAAGATGAAGGAAGGTCTTACGGGTGTAGAACAACATGAGGGTGAGGAATTAATGACAGAAATTTATTTTTTAGGTGAACTAACCCTTTAAGATTTGAAGTGCACATTCAATACAATTAACTGTGGTTATTTTTCACTAGGGATCTAACATGCAAGTGAAAGCTAAGCAAGTGGAACTAAAGTTCTTTAAATGGCTCAACTGAAATTGTACTACTGATTTCAAACATGTTTGATGTGAATATTTTTACCTCATACATGGCTTCATCTCTGTATGACGGTATATTCTGAACAATATACTTCACCATCCTCTCTGCATCATTCTCACAATGGCTCATGAACATCCGGAAGGATCCGCCATGCTCCATGAGCACTCGTCCGGCCTCTGTTAGGGCCTGGTGACGCTCTCTCAGCATGGGCATGGGAGTAGCGCTGTCCGAACGCAGGACTTTCGCCAGCTCGGCCTTACTGATCTGAGAGAAGTATGTAGGGCTCGTAATGGGCACTCCTAAATAAAGACATCATCAGGGTTGGGGAGTAACGAAATATAAGTAACTTAGTTACGTATTTAAAATACAAAATTTGAGTCACTGTATTTCATTTTAAATGGGTGGTAATCAGATTACAGTTCCATCTGAAAAGTGTTTTAGATTACCAAAGTGATTACTTTGAGTTTTAATGTCATTTAAACAGCGATTGGTGATTCTCTGACTCTGAAAAAGCGGAGTTAAGTTTCATGTTTTCCACTGTTTTGTGATAGTTGTTTGTGAGTCATTTTATAATTCACTCGTCACTGCAACTTTTTCTCATAATTTGTTTTTTCCGCTCACAATTGTTAGTTTGTATTTCACAACTCTGACTTCTTTTTCTCAGAATTGCGAGATTTAAACTCACAATTGCAAGTTATAAAGTCAGAATTGGGAGATATAAACTTGCAATACTGACTTTTTTTCTTGCAATTGTGAATTTAGAATGTGAGTTTATATCTCATAATTCTGACTTTTCTCAATATTGCGAGTTTATAATCTCATAATTCTGACTTTTCTTAATATTGTGAGTTTATATCTCATAATTCTGACTTTTCTCGATATTGTGAATTTATATCTCATAATTCTGACTTTTCTCAATATTGTGATTTTATATCTCATAATTCTGACTTTTCTCAATATTGTGAGTTTATATCTCATAATTCAGACTTTTCTCAATATTGTCAGTTTATATCTCATAATTCTGACTTTTCTCAATTTTGCAATTTTATATCTCATAATTCTGACTTTTCTCAATATTGTGAGTTTATATCTCATAATTCTGACTTTTCTCAATATTGTGAGTTTATATCTCATAATTCTGACTTTTCTCAATATTATGATTTTATATCTCATAATTCTGACTTTTCTCATTATTGCGAGTTTATATCTCATAATTCTGACTTTTCTCAATATTGCGAGTTTATATCTCATAATTCTGACTTTTCTCATTATTGCGAGTTTATATCTCATAATTCTGACTTTTCTCAATATTGTGAGTTTATATCTCATAATTCTGACTTTTCTCAATATTATGATTTTATATCTCATAATTCTGACTTTTCTCATTATTGCGAGTTTATATCTCATAATTCTGACTTTTCTCAATATTGTGAGTTTATATCTCATAATTCTGACTTTTCTCAATATTATGATTTTATATCTCATAATTCTGACTTTTCTCATTATTGCGAGTTTATATCTCATAATTCTGACTTTTCTCAATATTGCGAGTTTATATCTCATAATTCTGACTTTTCTCAATATTGTCAGTTTATATCTCATAATTCTGACTTTTCTCAATATTGTGAGTTATATCTCATAATTCTGACTTTTCTCAATATTGTGAGTTTATATCTCATAATTCTGACTTTTCTCAATATTATGATTTTATATCTCATAATTCTGACTTTTCTCATTATTGCGAGTTTATATCTCATAATTCTGACTTTTCTCAATATTGCGAGTTTATATCTCATAATTCTGACTTTTCTCATTATTGCGAGTTTATATCTCATAATTCTGACTTTTCTCAATATTGCGAGTTTATATCTCATAATTCTGACTTTTCTCAATATTGCGAGTTTATATCTCATAATTCTGACTTTTCTCAATATTGTGAGTTTATATCTCATAATTCTGACTTTTCTCAATATTGTGAGTTTATTTCTCATAATTCTGACTTTTCTCAATATTGTCAGTTTATATCTCATAATTCTGACTTTTCTCGATATTGTGAGTTTATATCTCATAATTCTGACTTTTCTCAATATTGTGAGTTTATATCTCATAATTCTGACTTTTCTCAATATTGTGAGTTTATATCTCATAATTCTGACTTTTCTCATTATTGTGAGTTTATTTCTCATAATTCTGACTTTTCTCAATATTGTGAGTTTATATCTCATAATTCTGACTTTTCTCAATATTGTGAGTTTATTTCTCATAATTCTGACTTTTCTCAATATTGTCAGTTTATATCTCATAATTCTGACTTTTCTCGATATTGTGAATTTATATCTCATAATTCTGACTTTTCTCAATATTGTGAATTTATATCTCATAATTCTGACTTTTCTCAATATTGTGAGTTTATATCTCATAATTCTGACTTTTCTCAATATTGTGAGTTTATTTCTCATAATTCTGACTTTTCTCAATATTGTCAGTTTATATCTCATAATTCTGACTTTTCTCGATATTGTGAATTTATATCTCATAATTCTGACTTTTCTCGATATTGTGAATTTATATCTCATAATTCTGACTTTTATCAATATTGTGAGTTTATATCTCATAATTCAGACTTTTCTTAATATTGTGAGTTTATATCTCATAATTCTGACTTTTCTCAATATTATGATTTTATATCTCATAATTCTGACTTTTCTCATTATTGCGAGTTTATATCTCATAATTCTGACTTTTCTCGATATTGTGAATTTATATCTCATAATTCTGACTTTTATCAATATTGTGAGTTTATATCTCATAATTCAGACTTTTCTTAATATTGTGAGTTTATATCTCATAATTCTGACTTTTCTCAATATTGTGAGTTTATATCTCATAATTTTGACTTTTCTCAATATTGTCAGTTTATATCTCATAATTCTGACTTTTCTCAATTTTGCAATTTTATATCTCATAATTCAGACTTTTCTCAATATTGTGAGTTTATATCTCATAATTCTGACTTTTCTCAATATTGTGAGTTTATATCTCATAATTCTGACTTTTCTCAATATTGTGAGTTTATATCTCATAATTCTGACTTTTCTCATTATTGCGAGTTTATATCTCATAATTCTGACTTTTCTCAATATTGCGAGTTTATATCTCATAATTCTGACTTTTCTCAATATTGTGAGTTTATTTCTCATAATTCTGACTTTTCTCAATATTGCAATTTTATATCTCATAATTCTGACTTTTCTCAATATTGTCAGTTTATATCTCATAATTTTGACTTTTCTCAATATTGTCAGTTTATATCTCATAATTCTGACTTTTCTCAATTTTGCAATTTTATATCTCATAATTCAGACTTTTCTCAATATTGTGAGTTTATATCTCATAATTCTGACTTTTCTCAATATTGTGAGTTTATATCTCATAATTCTGACTTTTCTCATTATTGCGAGTTTATATCTCATAATTCTGACTTTTCTCAATATTGCGAGTTTATATCTCATAATTCTGACTTTTCTCAATATTGTGAGTTTATTTCTCATAATTCTGACTTTTCTCAATATTGTCAGTTTATATCTCATAATTCTGACTTTTCTCAATATTGCGAGTTTATATCTCATAATTCTGACTTTTCTCAATATTGTCAGTTTATATCTCATAATTCTGACTTTTCTCAATATTGCAATTTTATATCTCATAATTCTGACTTTTCTCAATATTGTCAGTTTATATCTCATAATTCTGACTTTTCTCAATATTGTGAGTTTATATCTCATAATTCTGACTTTTCTCAATATTGTGAGTTTATTTCTCATAATTCTGACTTTTCTCAATATTGTGAGTTTATTTCTCATAATTCGGACTTTTCTCAATATTGTCAGTTTATTTCTCATAATTCGGACTTTTCTCAATATTCCGGGTTTATATCTCATAATTCTGACTTTATAACTCACAATTGCAACTTTATATTATGCAATTCAGTGGGAAAAAAGTCAGAATTGTGAGATAAAAACTCCCAATTACCTTTTTTGTGTTTGTTCCACACTTATTAGTATTCCAAAGTATTCTAAAGTATTCAGATTAAGTTACTAAACTTGAGTAATGTAACGAAATACGTTACAAATGCATGTATTTTGTATTCTGCAGTGAAATACATTTTAAAAGTAACCCACCCAGCCCTGGACATCATAAAGTTGAACTTCCACAGTCAACAAAATGGTTCTTATAAAATGAAAAGGATAAATATTCAGAGAGATACATATTCAGTCACCTTCATCCATAGCCCTGGTCACAGCAGCACAGAGAGACATGTACCCTCGATAGGTGTTTCCCCGGCATGTGACCTCACACTGCTCTTCCTCCACCTCAGGCCAGAAGGAGAAGTTCATGGTATCCGTCACAAACACCCAGTTGATGGCGTCATCCGAGTCTGGTGAAGGTGCCAGCGGATTCATCTTTTTCCAGCCGCTGGCTGTGAATTCTTCGGTTTCACGGAGCTCGTAAATCATCCGCGCCACACGATTAACACCATCTTCATCCACAAACACATCTCGACTCCGCTCGGCTACAAACTGACCAGACTCTCGAGGTGACAGTGGCTCCTCCATTGGTTTCTGTTTGGGAGGAAACATTACAAGACTACACTGTAATGAATTACTGTAAAAATTACAGCATCTGTTTTTTAATAATACAGCATATTGCTGTAAACTGCAATGCATTCTGGGGTCCCGTGTTGGTTTGACTCAAATTTACAGAATATTGCTGACCCTTCGTAATTTCAAAAAATACAGTAGTTTACTGTAATCAGAGAATACAGGGAAATTCTGTAAATTAAATGACAGTAACACTACTGTAGATTTTACAGTAACTGGCTGGCAACCCTGCTGCCAGTATTATACTGTAAAATTTACAGTAATTTTTTAACAGTGCACTGTAATGAATTACTGTAAAAATTACAGCATTATTTTACAGCCGCTGGCTGTTGTTTAATAATACAGCATATTGCTGTAAACTGCAATGCATTCTGGGGTCACGTGTTGGTTTGACTCAAATTTACAGAATATTGCTGTAAATGGACCCTTTGTAATTTAAAAAAATAGTTATTTACTGTAATCAGAGAATTAAATTACAGTAACACTACTGTAAATTTTACAGTAACTGGCTGGCAACCCTGCTGCCAGTATTATACTGTAAAATTTACAGTAATTTTTTAACAGTGTATGGCTATGTTGACAATTGAATACTTAGCTTGCTTACTTGGGGACACTTAAAACTGGGCTTAAGTTTTGTCATGTGACCTACAGCACCAGTTGCATCGCCTCACTGCCATTCACAAATCACCTCCTGTGGCCTAATGCTGTAGTAAAGTGTCCATTTGCCACTTGAGAGCTCATGCACACGACAATAAGTAAGTGTGCAAAGTGCTGTGACTTTAAAGCACACTAAAGTGCTTATCCCAAGGTTTACCAATTAACGTGATTGGCCGGATCCGGGCCGTGTCCGGGTCGGACGGGAACCAGCGTGGCCCTGGGGTGTCGGCGGAGACTGTGTGAACTATATATAGCTCATCCTTTGTGGCCAGTGGCACATATCCCAACAAACCGTCCCATACCGGCGTGATCAAACAGATCTTAAACTAGATGGAACTGAATTAAATATTTTGACTGTTGCGATTCCAAATGGGTTTAATGACCTGTAACTCTGCCAGAGTATCGGACAAGTGTTCACTGTTGGCCAGAGGAGAACTGGCCGCCTGGTTTCTCCCAAGGTTTTTTTCTCCATTTGTTGGAGTTTTGGTTCCTTTGGCTTGCTTAAGTTGGGGACACTTGCTTGATATTCAGCAGTGTTTTTGATATGCCTGCATTGGTGTCGTTGTATGCGAACTGAACTGAGCCGGACGATTACGTCACTGTTTTCTCCAGTGCTGATATACATAAATTAACTAGACTAATAACTATTGATCTTTGCAACGGATTGAATCAATAATATATAGAATAAGCTGCACAATGACAATTACAGGTGTGTCCCATCGGGGAATCAAAACTTTTGTACACACTTGCAATCTTCACACCTACTTGAACACTTGAGCCAAATAGAGGAATATACGTCATGCAAGTAGACAAGTGGTCAAGTACAAAGGCCGCAAGTGTGGGAATTTGGACGCTCACTTCCGGTTGGAATTCAACCTACA
>CM074315.1:5677120-5729620 GCA_037194245.1 Opsariichthys bidens | reverse complement strand
AGAGAGAGACAGATGAGAGAGATAGAGAGACAGAGAGAGACAGAGAGAGAGACAGAGAGAGAGACAGAGAGAGAGACAGAGAGAGAGATAGATGAGAGAGATAGAGAGAGATAGATAGATAGATATATAGATAGAGAGATAGAGAGACAGAGAGAGAGACAGAGAGATAGATAGATGAGAGAGATAGAGAGAGACAGATGAGAGATAGAGATAGAGAGATATATATATGTGTGTGTGTCTGTGGTCCCTATCTTATAACAGGAAGGCGTACTTACCAGACTGATAGGAGGAATCCCATGATGAATTATTGTCTAATTTGAAAAACACAAAAAGAAAAAAGTAAATCTTTACAGCAGTGGTTAAATTACGATATTTATGATGAAACCCCAGTGCTCTCTCACTCCTCCATAGACAGCAATTTAATTATCACTGTCAAAGCCTAGAAAGGTAGTAAAGACATCACTAAAATGCTCCATGTGATTACCTTAATTCTCTTCAAAACACAAATGAAGATATTTTTGATGAAATCCGAGAGCTTTCAGACTCCTCCATAGACCGTTTCAACAATTTCTTCTCTTCCCTGTCAGTCTCCTACGCTTTTTACGCAGTGCAGCGTTTACGTTTGAACACCTGCTCATTAATGATAACGATGTGCTGAACTGCGTCACTACGTCAACAGCGCAGAGACTCACAAGGAAGAGAAGAAATTGAAAACGTCTATGGAGGAGTCAGAAAGCTCTCGGGTTTCATCAAAAATATCTCCATTTGTGTTTTGAAGAGAACGAAGGGAATCTTGTAAACACTGCAGCATCATTACTCCAGGTCTAACGGGTTTGTTCCAAAGGATTAATTAATGTCAGAATTTTCATTTTTAGGTGAATTAACCCTTTAATGCACTCGTCTCACCCATTACTATGGTCGCCGTGTCAATTATAGCAAAATCGAGAGTGGATTCCGCATTTGCAGTGTTTATGGTTGTTAATCAAAGCCGTCTACACTTCACAAAAAATCTCTTTGCGTCTACACCGTTCAACACTGAACAAAAACGCCAGAGTTTTGAGTGGATTCAGACAAACTTAAACACCTGATTGGCCATTGCGTTCCAGAAATTGAAGGATTAGTTCACTTTCAAATGAAAATTACCCCAAGCTTTACTTGCCCTCAAGCCATCCTAGGTGCATATGACTTCTTTCTGATGAAAACAAATTGGAAAATGTAAATAAATATGCAGACGCAGTGAGCGGGATTAGCAAGTATGAGCTGAAGAAAGGGTCTCCATCCACATTCATCCATCATAAACGTACTCTACACTGGTCCAGAGGGCTAACAAAGGCCTTCTGAAGCAAAGTGATGCATGCATGCAAAAAAATATCCATATTTAGCATGTAAAATATCTAGCTTCCACCAGACTACCTTCCCTATTGAAACTTCGAAAAAAGCTTAACTGATGCGACACCAGTTCCTTTTTTTCCCCTACAACTTGAATACTGAAAGAGATAGATAGACTAGGGGTAGTCGTGGCTTAATGGTGAGGGAGTTGGGCTTGTAGCTTGAAGGTTGCCGGTTCGATTCCCACGCTGGCAGGAATTGAAAGTGGGGATTCGACACCATGACTAAAAACTGCCCTTGAGCAAGACTCCTAACTCCTGATTGGCTCACTTGTAAGTCGCTTTGGATAAAAGCGTCTGCTAAATGACTAAAAATGTAAATGTAAAGAGATCTAGCGGAAGCAAGATGTTTGATATTTTTCGACTTTGTGTTCGTCAAACAAAGTCATATACACCTAGGATGGCTAGAGGGCGAGTAAAACTTGGCGTAGTCATCAATTGAAAGTGAACTAATCCTGCCTGTGATTGGCTACACCGCTCAACACTGCAAAAGTATGTTGTAAATGCCCTCCATAGCTCCACTGGAGCATTTGCCAAATCGGTTTCATCAAATACCCTATTATTAGAGCTTCAACTGTGGAACAGGGCCTGACCGAGCCTCAAGAGACTGACACATAACAATTAGACCCTATAAAACTACAATCTTTGTGACTAACCTATTCTAGCGCAAAGGTTTTTGTTGTTTAGCATTTACTAAGAACTGTATTTCAGGCTTAAAAGACGAAAGTTACAAACATATCAGGCTTAACCTAAAGCTTATTCCGATAAAGTCAAGCGTAAAGCTAAAAACTCACACACACACACGTGAGCACTAGGTCGTCACTACTGTATTTTCTTCATTTAGCTTTAATTTTTAGTCTTTTTGATGTCAGGCGTTGCTGAAGATTTATCCTTACTTGTAGATGAAGAAACATCTGCATTTGTCCTTTTCAGCGACCCTGTTGATAACCATTTTTCCATGTTTATATCTGTTGGGCCTACAGTAACTGTATGCAGCAAAATGAGTGGATATGTGGGTGGTTTATTCTTAAAACAACAAATAGCGAGCTTAAATAGTGAATACATAGTAACAGTATTTATCTATATTGATTTAAACATTTTTACATATTAACAAAATTATTATTTTTATTAACAGTAAATGGCCAAAAACCCACCGCTGTACAGATATGTAAACTGGGTCACTCTTTTGATTTACTTTAATTCACTAAATAGTAAATATTTAGGACATGTTGAGAGTTACAAAGAAAAGGAAGGAAAAGTGGTTTCAGTGCTTTTGCATTCACTCAAAAACATCTTTGTTTTGTAATGGAAATATGTTGTGGGAGGAATAACTATTCATTTCTCCCCCCCCCATTATAACCATTTATATTTTAAAAGCTACTTTAGATAAACCCACCCCTAGACAACATGCAACTATTAAAATTATGCTTAGTTGCTTCACATGTAGTCAGATCATCTTCCTGTCTAAGTTGGCAGTACTCTGCCCGAATAAGTTAGTCAAATAGTTTATAAAATGTCTGCCTCACCAAAAGGTTAAAATCTTTTTTATTCTGAGCCATCTTTCAAATGCAGAAAAGCAAATATGTATTTAAAGAAGAACTTACCATATCCATCATTCTGTAAAGCAAAAGAACAGAACACAAGGGTGAGAATCAAAAACCTCAAACGCAAATGTTTGCAGGCGACTTACAGAAAACAATGTGTCCCTCTGTTAATTTCCAAGGCACCCAATTACTCAAACATCATTCTTTTTCCAGTTAACACAGAAGAGCTTTTGTTTTGAGGGCCATTAAGCAATGTTTTCCTTGAAGTCAGCTTGAAACAGAAATGTAAACCATATTCTCTTTAATATTGTGATGTATATAAGAGTGAAATGCCTTCTCCAAATTCTCCAAACAGAGAGACAGAAGAAAAGAAAAGGTATAAGGCAGTATTTGATAGTCCATCTGGAATTATTAAATCACTATTTGCTGATAGAGGGGTGTAGGCGTGACATTAATTTGTAGGCCAAAACATGGAAATGAGCATTTTAGCACTTTCGGTTCCATTGTCCCAAGTCACGTCAGTGTTTTTTTTTAAATGGGATTTTGGATAAATGGCACTTTCATGATAAAAGACACTTTCATGTTTTATTCTACGACATGAAATACATCAGTATTACACACTCTGGATTTTATTAAAGCCGTTACGCATCTTGAAAAAGGCGGTCGCTAACAAGAAGCTGGGAGAAGAGGCAGTCAGGGAGCCGAACAGGTAAGCTCAGTACGCTTTTAGACTCGTTATGCCTTTATAACTGCGCTCTTACAAGCTATTCCAATTCTAAATTTCAGGGAAAATGTTTGATAAAGACTGAAAAGAGTTTTCAGAAGCTTAGCGATGATGTTAAAGCCATGGAACTGTGGTGTATTTTGATTACAACCAACCTTTCACTTTATACTCCTGGCAATGCATTTAGGCTTCAAAAGTTGTGTTCATCAGTGAAAATGATCTCGGACAAAATGAGTTAAGTATCATAAAGCTTGTTTTTTGTGATAATCCAAAAGCCTATGGAAAAATCCTATTGGGTTTTTGTCGAGGGAACCAGTGTGATGCTTGCTACCTACAAAAAGCCTACAAAGTGACGCCATACCTGCACTCTATTGCTGCAACTGTTTTATGTGAGTACTGAGTCTACTGGACAACCTTATTGAACAGATGGGCATGTTAATGTAAAGCATCACAAGGACAATTTTTGATTAAAATGTGCGCAGATTTTAACTTTTAATAATCGTAACATACATAATAATAATTTTTTTCCCATTGAGAAAGCCTGGTGTGGCATGGACTGGTTTTTAAAATGAAGTTGGAGTCATTTGTTGAAACTGAACTAAATAAAATTTCAAAAAGACTGACCATGCTGCCTCCATAACGATCATTGCGCCCGCGTCTTTCCACACTGGAGAAAAAAATAAAGAAATATTGACATGGCACACAATGATTAACTGCTAATAACATCCTACACAACACAAGCAAGCATTATAGCGGATAACCAGGGAAAACGAACAGCACTGATCCAACTTAAGAACTTACTGCCGCCTCTCCTCCATGTGGCCACGATGGGAGCTGTAGGAGTACTGGTCATCACTGTAAAGTTAGAAGCACAGCATCCATAAACTGATATCTAACAAGATGACAAATCAATATTCAAATTCTTGGAAAAAAACTATTTCTAAAAAAAGTTTATACCCCGTTTATGTTAAGGCTGGAATACACTACACAACTATTCATTTGAAGACTGGGCATCATACACAAAACAACTTTACACAATAACAGATTTTCAAGTCATAGTTCGTCAAACACTGAACAAGTTTAAAGTTCAGTCCCTCCAGAAAAACGCGGGATTTTTTTGTGATTGTTGCAGGCAAAAATCCTTGATTATGCGGCACGTTTTCTTAAAAAATGCGATGGAACATGCGGGATATTTTTGCAATTTTATGCGACGAAATTGCAGGAACTTGCAAAAACTGCGGTTTTCGATGCAAAAGAGGGAAAAAAAAGGTGATTCCCCCCCAACACCCTGTTCTCACTAGATACTACCTTCATGTAAAGAGGCAGAATGACTAAATCACAGAATATTGAAGTTCTCATTCTGTTTTATTTCAGACCTTAATCAACACATGACTCAAAATTACAAAACATTGAGTCAAATAAGTTCTGCAGCTTTACAAAAGGAATATTCAACTTCTGTAAAAATGAATAAATAAAATATAAAAAAATAAAATGTGTGCTTCCTGTTTCACAGAGGTAGCGATACAAAACACACATCTTCTGTTAAATGAAGTGCTTCCAATCTCTTACTGCAACGTAAATTATTTTACACACTACTAATATACAGCGTCATGTAACACACTGGGAAACTGCTTCTCGCGGTCTTTTGAGCTTATTTTTGTTGGCAAATGAGAATTATTGGCGTGCTTCATCATGGTTTCACCGCGGGGTTTACAGATGACGTTCACGTCGCGTCATTACGTCACTTCATGAGGTTCCCATGGCAATAGAGGGAAAATAACGGCGCTTTACTTGTGTGAAGTAAACGCTACATTTTTCAACTTTCTGCTAAGATATATCAGACTTTTTTGCAGCGAAAATACAGGGATTATGAAATCATGCCAGCCCCGCATATTTTTCTTGCTGAAATCGGCAAAAGTGCGGCAAATTTGAAAAAATGTGATCCCCGCATAAATATGCGGACTTTGACTGATTATGCATGAAATCAAGCGATCGCATAATCGCGTTTTTTCTGGAGGGACTGAAAGTTGTTCCAAACATAGACTCATACGCCTCAATGCATGAGTGTTCCTAAATCAGCTCAAAATATCAAAGAAGTGTGATATTCTCAGACAGTCAGTGCCCATCATACACTATACGATTTTCTCTGACGTCGGTCAACTCCAAATGCCCAAAATCTGCAGACTGGCTCTGACTTTCAGCTACTAGCGGTGACTTGTCCAGACTGCAAATAAGGGGAAAAATCAAGGCAAAAGGCATGTAGTGTATTCCAGTCTTTATATTTCAATGGAAGAAAAATATACATCAGAGTGACTCACCCTCTCCTGTGGTGTGGGGGTCCCATGGGCATATTTCTCGGTGGACGACCCCTCCTCTCCCCCCTCTTTGGGATGGAGGGGGGCCCCTGCGTGGGCTCATGTCATCATAGTCTCTCCTGTTCTGCATGTGGTGGCCACCGCGACCTCCACTGGGGGGCATTCGATCAAAGCCACCTCCGCTGCTACGCCCCCGTGAAGAGAAGCCTCCCATTGGCCGACGGCCCCGCTCTTCATACGCACTAGTGAAGCCACCATAGTCATAGGTCTCATCGTAAAAGTTAGGGTCGTACTGTTGAGCTCGACCTTTAATGGGAGCCTGGAGAGTCGGAGAGAGTGAGTGAGAAACCTGTCTAACAACACCGTGACAAACAGCACTGAGGAATGACGTCAATCGGACCTCCACAATGAGCTCTAGCATGGTCCTAATGCACTGCACCACCCGCTCTGCTTTGCCCCCAACCAGCACCACACGGTCAGTGGACTGAGGACAGCACTCCTGAAAGAGCTTGATGGTGGTCTGGGTGCTCTAGAACAGAAGTTTTTTGTTTTGATCAGTACTATAAAATTCATATTTTATAGTTAAAATTCTCATCTTAGTGTCTTACTTCACGAAGTTCCTTAATCTTGGCACCCTTCACGCCAATGATGCTTCCAGCTAGACTTTGATGAATGAGAAGCCTCAGTTCACAGTCAAAGTCCACCCCCTTATGATGTTGATACTGCTCCAACCAATCAGAGACAAGAATCAGACATGCCATTCAAATATACAGGGGTAGGCGACATAAATGTCAATATTTTAATATACTATTTGGTCACATAAAAAACAAATATTTTACTTCTTTTAAATCAATTTGATATTTCATATACACTTTCTCCTAATATTTTGAAATACTGAAAGCCATGTTACTCTCATATCTCTTTATTCTATTGCATTTATTTGTGTTGTTTGAAATTTGTTTATTTTTTTTTTCTTATTTTCATACTGACTTGTTTTTTTTATTAAACTAAAACTTTGCAAGTCTAAATATAGTTATAGTTATATCCGAATCAGCAAATCAGTAGCGGCAAAGAAAAAACAGAACATGAAAATTGCAATCTGTGCATCTAGTAAATAAATATATTAACAAACAAATACATTATTAAAATAAGTGTATCAGCCACCCCTACTCGCATATCATATATGAATTATGAAAAAACACTCACCTCTTCTAGAGTAGGTATGATCTTCAACAATATCTCAGCTACCGTGGGAATATCAGCACTGATGCTTAGGATTCTGTCAAAGTAATGAATGGCATTCCACGAGAAGAGAGAAGAGAGCGGATATTAGAGACACGAACAGCCTGAAGAAAACGGTCAGTGCTTTTGTTAGCGCATTTAAATGCGAGGAGAGGGAACAGACCCGAAGAGAGTCATGGAGTCATGCACCCCTTGGGCAAAGGGGAGTGGAGAACACAGGAAAACAAAGAAAAACAAACTGAAGCTCCTTCCCGTTGCTGAAATGTAAAGAGACAGGGAAGGTCAAAGTATGAAACTGATAGAGGGGTGGCAAAGTGCAGAGAGAGAGAGAGAGAGAGAGAGAGAGAATGGCAAAGATGAACATGAATCAAGCAGGTTCCAGATCCAGTAGAGAAGAGAGAGACAGATGAACAGACGGGGGGGGTTGGCAGCAGTGGAGCAAAGTTCAAAAGTCAGATACCACGGTAAAACAACACAAGAGACAAAAGGGAGAAAATGTATTTTGCACTGCCCCTTCACCATAAATAACTAAATTCAGCCTTGTATTAGCAAGAAACCTTTAAAATGAGAACTGTGGAGGAAGTACATTTCCCAAAGGTATAAAATGTTTCTGACGTCGGAGAGGGAAACAGGGTGGGAAAGGGTTTCCCTAGCATGACAGAAAAGGCATTTGAACATAACACAACAGCATTTAAATTCATATTGATCGTCATGGCAGCATCACACTCATGTTTCATGGCAGAAAGGGAGTAGTTTGTACATTAAGGATGTTAAAACAGTTCTGATATTGGCAGTAACAGAGCTGATATGACTTGGAGGTTGGAGTATCTGAGTGGCACGTACCGCTCGGGCCCACTGCTGTCTGGGACTGACACAGTGGCATTGTACTGCAGGGGGCGGGGCCAAGTACCCAGAGCAATCAAGCACACGGATGTCAATCAAGTAAGCCGCCCAATAGGAAGGGCGCGATTATGGGTGTGGCCAACCAGGGAGTCAGGAGGTCAGGCGGCAACGCAGGTGGGCGGTACGAGTCGATCCGGAATATGGGAATTGGCCAAAAATGAACAGAAAAATAAAAACAAAAACAAAAAAACAAGGAAAAGGGGAGAGGGAGTGGAAGAGGAATACATTTTTTAATTGGAAACACTTTCAGTGTGACTTTCAATTCTCATAATGTTGGAGGAGAATGGAGAACAGGAGAGGAACAGATTATGAGAATATGCACTAGGCCAAATACTATTTTAGCCAGCATCAAAGAATCATATATACTCTTCAATTAACTAAAGAGTATGGTGGGGTAATTATTACACAGCACTGCTTTTGTAACACAAACTGCCTTGGTTCCACAAAATCTATCTTTTTCCTTGGACAAGGATGATGAGTTTAAAATGTTCTGTTGGTTTTTATACATATTAGCATTAGCATATCATAACCCAGTTCTACAGCTCCATCTACTACAGAAAGAGTGAGAATGTGCAAACTAAACAAAAGAGTACTCACATCTGTGCGCAGAGCTTTAATATTCTTCCCGCCCTTTCCGATCACCGCTCCGGCATTCTGAAGAGAAGAGCCGATCAGCACTGAGGTACAGCAGGAGATACAAAACTCAGAAGTGATGAGAAACTCTGGACTTACTTTGCTCTGTAGCAGAATTCTGAGCTCCACCATGTCGTCAGAATTTCGTGATCGCTTATGGGGCTTGTCCTCCTCCGTATCATCAGCAGAACGCTTACCTGAAATGGAATTCGCAACACGTATGTTTATCATGTAAAGTTGCAATGAAACTGAGATAGCGACTGATCTATCTTCTGTATTGTGACATACATTAGAGTAGCGTTTCCCAAACCTGTTCCTGGAAGCACACCGACAGTGCACATTTTGGATGGCTCCCTTATCTGACCCATACATTTCTGAGCTGCGTTCCACTCCAAATTTTTACGCCCTTCACTCGTTAACTTCTCTCCAGTTCGTGCATAAGGTTTAAATGGAACGCACCAAGAATTCACTATGGAGCTGATTTATTATTTAAACCCCTTTTTTACCTATGAATTAGTTTTATGCACCATTCTCAATGCATACAAGTTGTTGGAGAAAATATATAAAATCCTACTGGTATATGAGCCGTTTTTAATATATATATATATATATATATATAATAAGACTAACAATTAATGTTATACACTTATGCGATTAACTCGAAAAAATTGATATAATTAACATCATACCCTTCAGTTAAGCACAATCAGCTTATGACGTCGCAATCAAGTTGAATTGTGGGATATAGAGCTACTTGAAGTGTACATTGAAGTCAAACTCGATGGGACGAGGGTCTGTTCATATAAACTTCCCTCGTCCACTTCACGAAGGGGAACGCATTTCAAAATGGCGCCAGGAATCCCCCGAAGGGAAGTTTGCGAGTGTGTGTGGGTCTTGAAGTCACTACCAATGAGCTGATGAGTTGTGCTTGATTGGGAAGAGATTGAAAATGTGTAGTGTTGGTGTGCCTCCAGGAACAGGGCTAGGAAAAACTGCATTAGAGTAACATTATCGGTAAAGAAAAATGTAGGTTTGGGAAATGTAGGGTATGCATTGGTTGTTGATTGGATGTTGACATGTGGGCGTGGCACTCAAAATTGCAGGTCAAAGGTCTTCAACCCTGCTTCTGGAGGCCTTTTCAAGCGATCCTGAAGAGCTCGATTAGCTGGGTCAGGTGTGTTTGATTAGGGTTGGATCAAAACTCTGGGGCCTCCAGGAGCAGGGTCGAAGACCTCTGGTGCAGGCAGATGAACACAAGCTTTAAGTGGACTAATGACTGGAGAATTTGGCATATGTCATCAATGAGAAGTTTGCTGAAGATCCATTAACACACTTTTGACCAAACAATATTTTAAACATTAAATCTATACATGGATGACCTGCTCAATAACATTTATAACATGCATTGAGAAAACAGGCTGAATTTTCGCTTCATGCCAACGGTATGATATTTGCTATCAAATTTGTAAGGCCTCCAAATCATATTCATTTTTTTCATTTAGCAGACGCTTTTATCCAAAGCGACATACAAGGGGTTAGGTGCCTTGCTCAAGGGCACTTTAGTCATGGTATCGAAGGTGGAGAGACTTTTCCCCACTTTCAATTCCTGCCGGCGTGGGAATCGAACCGGCGACCTTCAGATTACAAGCCCGACTCCCTCACCACAAGGCCACGACTACCCAAATGATCAAAAAAAACATCCAACATGCCTTCTGTTGTCCGAATGATAGTCTAGACTTTTTTTTTAGTACGTAAAAGACCTTTAAGGGCATATTTACACCTGGTCACTTCATGCATTTTCTCTGATAAGACAGCTATCCGATCATGAAAAGACCAGGTGTAAATCCCCTCCAAAGTGCTTTCGGGCGGATTTAAATCTAATCACTGAAACCACCTCAAGAGGTGGTTTCAGACGCATTCCAGGTGAAACTGGACAACTAGTTGTTGAAACCACATATCCATATTTTACTCCACCCAAAGTGTTAAAAATAAATATGTGACAGCGTGTTATATGTTATAACCAGATATGACGGCGCTGCTGCAACACTCATTGCTGCAGATGAGTAGCTGAGAATCTCTTCAAATAAAACAAACTAAGTCGCAGATGCTCAAAACACAATCATTAAAAGTAGTAAGACTAAATGATCTTACCAGTGCTGATGCCGCTCTTTCTCCTATTGCGGTCTTTCATCTTGAAATTAGCTGATGATAAATAAAATGCAGCTCATATATGTTGCTTTTTGTTGATGCGAAATTTGCACATGGTGCGGGAAGTGAAAGTCGGATTTATATCCGTTTTGCGGAGAGACGCAAACTACTCCATTTCAGAAAATATTATATTATTTAATGCGTCTGGGATTTAAACAAGATACTGCACAAGAAAAGGCAGGACTTTGGGAAGTAGATGCCGAAAAAACTGTTTTCTTTGGAAAAAGAATGCACAATAACATTCGATATTTTGGTTCCATTTTGATTTTATGCTGCATGAAAAACAACAACAACAGCATCTTACCATTGCTATCTTTGTTGCTATAGGTCTCCTCTTCCTGGGGGTCGTTTTCTAGCTCCATTATCTATCTACAACAAGCGGAGATGAACAGCTCTCTCTTTCCTAACGGATGCCTTAGGGGAAAATACAAGTAAGTTAGTGCAAGGCAGAAAATGTTATACAACCAGATAGGATGCTAGTCCCAAGATTGCATGAACATTTTAGGGATCTTATCAGAATGAATGGTTCTCTTTTCGTCCATGGAGCATGATTAGTGCAAAACACAGTAATTTAAGAGGAATGATTAAAATAGTTATCTAATGTGCCATAAATTGAAAACAAAGCTGATATTCTGGTACACTGACTGAGAAGCAATGCACTATACCTGAAATAAGAAACTCAAAAACTTTAAAAACAAACCTACACTTGGGTTGTGTCTCAAAATGTATTATGCTGCCTACCTAGACAGCATCGTGCGCACTACAACGGCATATGACCGTTGGAACGCTCACTAATTATTCCCCAAATAACTCCAAACAAAGTTGTCAAGACATACAATGCTTTGAAACATAGAACTGCTTTAAACGAGTTGATTAGACGCCATCTTCCGGTACGGAATCAGCAGCCTGACTGGCTAATTAACAATAGTTTCAGGAAGCTAGCGAGCTAGCTAACTACCATAAAGTATTTTTTTTTTTCACTAGAAGTACTCTTGGGTTACTACATATCGAGGTAAAAATTATTAAAACAAATAAATACAACGCAAACGCTTTCTTTAACACATACCAAACAGTGAAAAATACAGTAGATGAAATGATTAGGATTGCTAGTTCCCTTTAGCTAACAGAGATGAGACTGGCTATCTAGCAAGAAAAAACGCAAATTGCGACAATTAGCTGTGTGCACAAAACATGTATACCGATAATTTAGAACTGTGAACATGTTAATACTATAAAATATGGGTTTATTTTGTTAAAAATGATTTTTGTATCAGAAAACGTACCTACCGACCTGTTCCTGTCTTACTCCCCCTTCGCAACAACAATGACGCACTAAATCTTTCTAACGACGATGTAGCGAGGACCAATGAAAGCACCTCCCTCCAGAAACGAAACGCACGCTGATTGGTCAAACTAAAACTCCAGCAGCGTCACGGACGATCATTGGTCAAATGAAACGTCAATCTTTTTTGCCCGCTTTCATGATCAGCGCGACTAGTTAGTCTTTCAGAAAGTACAGTTGTGTTTTGACATGAGGCAGGTCTAATAGTGATGTTTCTTTGGAAGGTACTCCATGAAGTATTAAAAAGTAAAAGGGAGTCACAAGACGACCTGTAGTATCGAACATACTCATTCGATCAAAGTGGCGCTCTCAAAAATTAGGCTCTATGCAGCCTGCACAGGAATGAAGGTGGATTTCTCATTTTCTGGTAAGGTATCTTCTTTAACTAAACTTAAAAATGTTGTATATAGTTTAGTGTTTTACAGTAGAAGTAAGTTGCAAATTATATGGTTTTTATTTTAAAAAGATTTTTAGCATATACCGGCCTATATTCAAATAGTGTATATATATATATATATATATATATATGTGTGTGTGTGTGTGTGTGTGTATATATATATATATATATATATATATATATATATGTGTGTGTGTGTGTGTGTGTATATATATATATATATATATATATATATATATATATATGTGTGTGTGTGTGTGTATATATATGTATATGTATATATGTATATTATATGTGTGTGTAAATATTCATATATATATATATATATATATATATATATATATATATATATATATATATATAGTTCTAACTTTATGTGGAAGCCTAAGAATTCAAATGTTTTAATAGATGCATTAATTTAAAAAGTCTTTATTAAAATCCTAAATCTTTACCTACTATTTGCCACTTCCCATGTTTAAAAGATAAACCTCTATTGTTTGGGACAGGGAGATGATGTCAGTGGGTGAAGTCCAGGTTGCCCAGGCATGGCTGCACTCTGAATGGCACATCCAGGTCCCTCCTGCCTGGCTGGACGCTTGTGTGAACTGGATAAAGGAGGAGGCAGATAATGCCGTGCCTCAGTCGCTGCTGAACCGGCGTGTCTTGGAGCAATGGCTGCTGACGGACCTGCGAGATCTGGCCCACCCAGTTCTCCCCGAAAGAATTTCGGAGGCGCTGAAGACAGAACTGGACAGCTGTTACTGTGTTCAGATGGACTCCGTACTAGACATCAGCCAGCCTGCCTACACTCAACTGCAGCGCATTCGGGGCACCGACTGCTCCAACGATCAAGTCTCGGCTGTTACGCAGGAAACGCAGAGGCCGTGGGAGGCCAAGCCCACTCGCATGTTGATGATGCAGCTCACGGATGGATTGCAGAGTCTGGAGGGTATGGAATACCAGCCCATCCCTGCTCTGAGTACCAACCTGCCTCCTGGCACCAAGCTCCAGCTGGTTGGGCCAATCATCATCCGTCTAGGGGTGTTGCTCTTGAAAGCTGAGAACGTGAAGGTGTTGGGCGGGGAGGTGGAACAGCTTATGGAGATATACTCTCAAGGAAGAGTGCTTTGTGGAACGCTTGGTTTGCCTGAGGAGAACCATCCACAAGGTGAGGAACCGGATGACCGGGAGCTTCTGGCCAGCGTAGAGGCTGTGGTAGACCATCAGGTAGCCGACAGTGGCTATACTTCAGAAGCTTCCGTCAGACCATTCCACAATCATTCGCAACCCCGTCCTCAAGCGACGCCCATCTCCAGGCAAGACAACTGGGATAATATGGATGAAATTCCAGATGATGACTTCAGAAGTATTCCAGACGATTTTGATGATGTTCCACAAAACGCCAGTGATGATATGATGGACTATGTTCCTGAGGACTTTGATGACATCCCTTTGGAGGAGCTGGACAGCGTGATGTGCCCGATAGATTCAGAAGTCTTGCCAAGTCCTCGGGAACACTCTGAAATCGAGCAGAAATTCACCAACCCAGCTCAAAGCTCAACTTTACCAACCCAGCCCAAAACGGAAGAGCGAGTCATCCCTCTACGAGTGCGTAATACTCACCAAAGCAGAACCTTAAACGAAGCTCGTGATACACCTGGTCCAAGTTCCTCCACAAACACAGTAGAGTCTTCTGGTTGCGAACGAGATGCACCTGCTCCCATGTATCTCTGCATACTTCAGGCAGGCATTTGGCCGCCCACCAGCGTTCAGGTTTTACATCTACAAGCTTTTATCGTCACATTGAAGGGAAAGTTGCGTATTAGCGGCAATGCATGGAAACTGGAGGCCACCATATCAGACGGAAGCGGGTACTTGGACGTGGATCTGTCTGACGCAATGCTGGCCAATCTCATTGGCTTCTCGGCAGCGGAGACCCGAGACCTGCGGAAAGACCCGGCGAGACGCGGTGAGGTGGACAGTGGGATACTGCATTGTCAAAGAGAGCTGGTGGATATGTGCTGTATGATGAGCGTGCGGGTGGATCAGACGGGAAGAGGAGTCGTGTTGAGTGCCAATCCGCTCTCTGACCGAGAATGCTCCGAGCTACAGAGAAGAGTAAAAGAGAGGAGGAGTTAAGCGCTCTTTATCCTCTGTTTAACACAACCTGGCTGCGTTTGTTCTGAGTTGGTCAGTGACTTCAATGAGATTTGAGTGGAATAACTTGTTTTGGCTCTCTCTGTCTCAAGAAAACAGCTTAAAAAGCACTTATTTCCATTCAATTTTTGTATTTCAATGTCTCCTTTTAATGAGTTAAGAAATAATAATAAAGAATTCCAATATCACTTGATTGTTTCTTTTCACAATTTTAATTTTTACATTTTCTGGAGAAAATGTAAGGTGTTGTAGGTGGTTGCCAGGGTGTTGCTATGAGGCTTCTACTGTGTTCTGATAGGTTTTTATGTGTTTCTTTTATTAGAAAAATAAAAGCATACTTTCCCCCCAATAATCCACACACTGTAATGAATTGCTGTAAAAATTACAGCATTATTTTACAGCCACTGACTGTTTTTTAATAATACAGCATATTGCTGTAAACTGCAGTGCATTCTGGGATCACGTGTTGGTTTGACTCAAATTTACAGAATATTGCTGTAAATTGACCCTATAGTTATTTACTGTAAATTGTAAAAGAGTTTCCCTTCGGGGATCAATAAAGTATTTCTGATTCTGATAATCAGAGAATACAGGGTAATTCTGTAAATTAAATTACAGTAACACTACTGTAAAATTTACAGCAATTGGCTGGCAACCCTGCTGCCAGTATTATACTGTAAAATTTACAGTAATTTTTTTAACAGTGCATGATTTGAGGTATTACTATAATACTCTATTAGTATTTATTACTCTTAGTTAGTGTCATATAGTCATAACAAAGTAACGCTGGAACTTTTTAAAATGAGATCCTTCCAGAAAAGATTTTAGAATCTTTATTATATGTAAATTTATATTGACAAAATCGCCTCAGCTGCTGACATGACGTTAAAAATTGTCAACTAACTACCATGGAAGTCTTTCCTCTTCATGCAAGTTCGAAGTCTCATCATCTGTGCACACGTTCACATTAGCATTTTCTCAGAGCGTGGAAAATATCAAGCATGTGGACCACATTCCTGCAAATGTGGGTAAGTTATGCATTTTTTATTGTGACTATATCAGTATTCCTGTCAGCCCTGCTGAAAAGGAGAACGAAAAACAGCTAAGCAGTTAAACTGGTTTTCCAGTCCAGTCACAGCTGGGTGGTTTAGAGGGGTTTTAGCCAACCAGGCTGGATTTCAGCAGGGTGATCATGAAAACCAACAGTGCCTGTTGGAATTACTGCTTTGTCTTTCTTGAAGTAAGGTTTTTATGACATCAGGGGTTGCTTAGAAAATCAGGCAAACATCCAAGATGGTCAGCGGTATCAGTTTGTGCTGATGCTGGTGGAGAAATGTATGTTTCATCACCGTGAAAATTAGTAGAAAGTCACAAAAATACTGAACTAATACATATGTATACATTCAAAACTATTTGAATAGAGTATAAAATGTGTCAGTGAATGAGAATTAAAAGTAAGCCTAATCAACCTCATTAAAAAATGACTTAACATCTCATAATAATGACTTAATATCTCATAATAATGATTTAACATCTCATAATAATGACTTAACATCTCATAATAATGACTTAACATCTCATAATAATGACTTAGCATCTCATAATAATGACATTATTATGAGATATTAAGTCATTATTATGAGAAAGTTTCTAAAAAAGAATCAAAACAATTTTTTTAAGTTAAAGATACTAAGACATGAGATGTTAAGTCATTATTATGAGATACTAAGTCATTCTTATGAGATACTAAGTCATTCTTATGAGATACTAAGTCATTCTTATGAGATACTAAGTCATTATTATGAGATACTAAGTCATTCTTATGAGATACTAAGTCATTCTTATGAGATACTAAGTCATTATTATGAGATACTAAGTCATTATTATGAGATACTAAGTCATTATTATGAGATACTAAGTCATTATTATGAGATGTTAAGTCATTATTATGAGATACTAAGTCATTGTTATGAGATGTTAAGTCATTATTATGAGATACTAAGTCATTGTTATGAGATACTAAGCCATTATTATGAGATACTAAGTCATTGTTATGGGATAGTCATTATTATGAGATACTAAATCATTGTTATGAGATACTAAGTCATTATTATGAGATACTAAGTCATTGTTATGAGATACTAAGTCATTATTATGAGATACTAAGTCATTATTATGAGATACTAAGTCATTGTTATGAGATACTAAGTCATTGTTATGAGATGTTAAGTCATTATTATGAGATACTAAGTCATTATTATGAGAAACTAAGTCATTGTTATGAGATACTAAGTCATTGTTATGGGATAGTCATTATTATGAGATACTAAGTCATTATTATGAGATACTAAGTCATTGTTATGAGATACTAAGTCATTATTATGAGATACTAAGTCATTATTATGAGATACTAAGTCATTGTTATGAGATACTAAGTCATTGTTATGAGATGTTAAGTCATTATTATGAGATACTAAGTCATTATTATGAGAAACTAAGTCATTGTTATGAGATACTA
This sequence comes from Opsariichthys bidens, assembly GCA_037194245.1. Taxonomy (NCBI): domain Eukaryota; kingdom Metazoa; phylum Chordata; class Actinopteri; order Cypriniformes; family Xenocyprididae; genus Opsariichthys; species Opsariichthys bidens. The sequence goes on along the minus strand of CM074315.1, from coordinate 5,712,249 downwards.
AGTCATTGTTATGAGATGTTAAGTCATTATTACGAGATACTAAGTCATTATTATGAGATACTAAGTTATTATTATGAGATACTAAGTCATTGTTATGAGATACTAAGTCATTATTATGAGATGTTAAGTCATTATGAGATACTAAGTCATTGTTATGAGATACTAAGTCATTGTTATGAGATACTAAGTCATTGTTATGAGAAACTAAGTCATTGTTATGAGATACTAAGTCATTATTATGAGATGTTAAGTCATTATTATGAGATACTAAGTCATTATTATGAGATGTTAAGTCATTATTATGAGATGTTAAGTCATTATTATGAGATGTTAAGTCATTATTATGAGATGTTAAGTCATTATTATGAGATACTAAGCCATTATTTTGATATACTAAGTCATTATTATGAGATACTAAGTCATTATTATGAGATACTAAGTCATTATTATGAGATGTTAAGCCATCATTATGAGATGCTAAGTCATTATTATGAGATGTTAAGTCATTATTATGAGATGTTAAGTCATTATTATGAGATACTAAGTCATTGTTATGAGATACTAAGTCATTATTATGAGATACTAAGTCATTATTTTGAGATACTAAGTCATTATTATGAGATACTAAGTCATTATTCTGAGATGTTAAGTCATTATTATGAGATACTATGTCATTATTATGAGATGTTAAGTCATTATTATGAGATACTAAGTCATTGTTATGAGATACTAAGTCATTATTATGAGAAAGTTTCTCATTATTATGATTTACGGAATTTTTTTTTTTCTCAACAGTGGCGGGAACGGGCTTCCATAGTCCTGGGTAGTAAAAGCGGGAAATTATTTGTGGAAAATAGGAAATATGTTGGTAGACATATAAAGACATTTAATGGATAAAAAATGTATCCATATATATATATTCAGTTCAGGCTTTGTGCAGTACAGAAAAGGCAACAAATGCTACAACTGTTCTTGATCTACACTCTTCAAACGGCTACGTGGTGAAATTAAATCCTAAAGCAATGTGTTTGCAAATCTGTCATGTTAAACAACGTGATGATGATTGCCTTTAGCATAGACTACATAAAAGTCCTTAAACAAATACCAATGGGCACCGGTAGATGGCAGCAGTGGAATGCAATTCCAAACACATCCCAAATGGACTATTTAATGAACCAGGTTGGAAAACCAGCTTCTTCCTGCTGTGTAAAAACAAGTATACACAATTCAAGACCACAACAAGGCAGGGCTTGTTATATCTCTTGTTTTAAGTAATCCTATACTCCATCTGTTAAATTTAATCATATAGTAGTCCTAGCTTTAATCATAAAGGCAGCTACATTCTACATCTTTATCTTTATGGTCTTGGCCTAAAAATACTTGAGTGTCATTAACTGAGTGCACGTAAATTGCCCCTTCACGAGACTCCCACTGTGCTCATCTAATTCTCCTTTGATTTATATTCCCACGTCGTGCGTCAACCCTGACGTCATTAGAATGACGCTTCACCCGAGCTGCTGTTCTGAATCGGTTCATTAAAACGATTCGTTCACTCACCAGGAGGCGACAAGTGAGTGTTATGCACTGTTAAAAAATTACTGTAAATTTTACAGTATAATACTGGCAGCAGGGTTGCCAGCCAGTTACTGTAAAATTTACAGTAGTGTTCCTGTAATTTAATTTACAGAATTTCCCTGTATTCTCTGATTACAGTAAATAACTGTATTTTATTAAATTCCGAAGTGTCAATTTACAGCAATTTTCTGTAAATTTGAGTCAAACCAACATGTGACCCCAGAATGCATTGCAGTTTACAGCAATATGCTGTATTATTAAAAAAACAGCCAGCGGCTGTAAAATAATGCTGTAATTTTTACAGTAATTCATTACAGTGTGAGCGAGTCATTATTCGACACAAAAGTGTTCCATTCAAAATTCCCTATCAACAGCTAATGTTACACGATTTTAGCCATGATTTTTCCGCTCAGCGACTGTTGAGCTATAGCAAAAAGACCAAAATCTAAGGGAAATCGGTGCTCCTTAACCTGAGTTACGATCTGTTTGAAATATCAGCCTCTGAGAGAAGTGCCAATGCCTGAGAGATATTTAGTATGCTGGCAAGTTAAATAAAGACGTAAAGAAATCATTAATAGCTTATTATTAGCCTAAATAAAATCCATCATGATTTCCAGTAACAATCTCATATTAATCGTTTTACATAAAGTTAGCCTAAATCTCCTGTAAAGCTGCTTTGAAACAAGTCTTTACTGTATAAAGCGCTAAATATTTAAAGGTGACTTGACTTTTGCAAAAGGACATTTTTTTAGTGTTAAAGAGAGTGAAAGAGATTCTGTTTGTGAAAGAGAATGTTTTTTTAAATAATATACAGTAAATATAATTATTTTGTGGTTTAAAAAATGTGCTATTAATATTAGTGTATTTGTTGATTGTTTATTTTAAAGTGCATTTGTTAATTTTATAATAAAAACCCATAGTCATGGTTGAATTTGTGTTTCATTGCCAGGTACTGGGCCACATCTGGCCCGCGGAGACCCAGCCGACTCTCAGCCAGACCTGGGCCACAAAAGAATTTAAGTCAGTTTTCAGTAAGCGGGCCAGATCTGGGCCAGAGGAAATTGTTTGTGTCGGTTTTCAGTGTGTGGGCCAGTTTTGGGCCGGGGAACCCAGCCAGAACTGAGCCAGAACTGCAGCAATAGCCGACTCTCAGCCAGACCTGGGCCACAAAAGAATTTAAGTCAGTTTTCAGTAAGCGGGCCAGATCTGGGCCAGACGAAATTGTGTCGGTTTTCAGTGTGTGGGCCAGTTTTGGGCCGGGGAACCCAGCCAGAACTGAGCCAGAACTGCAGCAATAGCCGACTCTCAGCCAGACCTGGGCCACAAAAGAATTTAAGTCAGTTTTCAGTAAGCGGGCCAGATCTGGGCCAGACGAAATTGTGTCGGTTTTCAGTGTGTGGGCCAGTTTTAGGCCGGGGACCCAGCCAGAACTGAGCCAGAACTGCAGCAACAGGTCCCCTATCCTAAAATTTAAAAAGGCCTGTTTATATATATTCATGTACAGTCAAAAAATTATAGTCTTACTATGAAAATTAATATATAAATACAATTATATTTGGAAAATATTTAGTTTCTATTATGTTCCATTAGGGTATTAGCCTACGTTTTTTTTTTGTGGGGTATCATTTTTTAGATGTATTTTTTTTTTTTAAAATAAAAATGTTATAATTGTATTCAATTTATTTATAAATGTATTTAGTTTAAACTCATTTTCATTACTTATTTTCACACTTTTTCTTGACACCCGTGAGTCCCGGACCCCAGTTTGAAAACGCGCCTCGAAAGGGAGGGAATGAGTGGAAAAGTTCCTTCCAAAACCTGATTCTGTCTGGTTCTATATTAATAACCATTATCTCTGAACAACATTCCTGACAGGAGATAAAACAATGTCCTGACTTGTACTGACACAGGCTGAAAATCACACCATTTCTATAGTGTATCATTCAAACGCCTTAACTTAAAGTCTTGATCGGCGTAAGGATGTTGTCAATAATCAATAAAGTGCATTAATGATCTCTTCTCCTCCTCTCATCGTCTCCTCCCCTCAGCGCATCACCCAGCGCTCGCGCTCCCTCACTTCAGCACTCGCGTCTCTCGTGAGCGCGTCTTCTGTCCTTCTCTGCTCACCGGACGCGTCACTGAACGCCAGCATCAGTCTAGGTAGAGCGAGACATACCGAGGCGAGAGGGAGAGAGGAATACGAACACTTCGCGAAGCTCGAGACAAGGTCGACTGAAGTCTCACGATCCGTTTTGCGTGTCTCGCGCTCGGACGCGCGTGAGTTTTGCGCTGTCGGATTCCAGGGGTCTTAAATCTGGAGGCGAGGACCCGGGGATGAGCCTGCTGTCGAGGGGCTTCGGCATGGCGGGCTGGGGGCTTAGTTGGCTTCTGTTGTGGCTCGCGCTCTGGAGGCCCGGTACCGCTTGTCCGGAGCCCTGCACGTGCACGGGCGTTCGGATCGCGTGCGTGGATGCGGAGCGCAGTATTGTGGCTTTCCCGATGCTGCAGTCCGAGGCAGAGATGGAGAATATCACAGACATGTAAGTCACACAGAAGATGCCAGGGGTCACTGAAGATGATGTTGTGTCAACTCTATTAGCTATTCAATTTGATTTATTGTACATGAATTACTGTAAGTAAAAAAAAAAAATTATTGTCATTATATTCGGTTTAGTGTGGCTTCTCAAAAATAATGAAGCAGATGTCATTGAAGACTTTAGGTTACCCTGGATGACTTTTTTTTTCTTGTTGCTGTTTACAGATACATTGCAAATCAAAGCAGTTTCACATCCATTAATGAAAGAGATCTCAACTTATACCGCAACCTCAGAAACTTGTGAGTACTAAAATGTGGAATGACTTTTATGTTCTTTGTGTGCTGCGAGATGGAGATGCATGACATCAGGGTTTGTCTCATCCTACAGAACTGTAACAAACACACGGCTCACGTATATTTCGAGGCAGGCCTTTCAGAGCAACCTGAAACTACAGTATTTGTGAGTGTTCTGCTTTTGGAGGAGTTTTGATTGTTTACAATGTTTCATTTTAGCTAAAAAAATGATTATGAAAGTGCTGATCATTGCCTCCTTTTACAGGAACCTCAAAGAGAACAATCTGTCGTATCTATCCTGGAGGACGTTTCATCACTTGAACATTTCATACCTGTGAGTCTCAGAATGTTTATTGAAGATAAGTTACTATTAAGTGTACTTAAAGGGTACAAAGTGTACAAAAATGAAAACTCTCTCATTAATTACTCACCCTCATGTTGTTCGTTTATCTTCTGAACACAAGTTTAGATATTTTTGTTGGAATCCAAAAGGTTTTTTTTATCCCCATATAGCCGTAACCAATGTTTTTTTTTAACCTTTGCTTAGTTTTTTTATTAAAAAGAATTAAATAATTAAAAGGGATTTCAGGGAATAGAAATAAGAAAAACGTAAAAAAGAAAAATTATAGGTCTATTGTAGTTATTAAGTAATCAATTTTAAACTATATGCAAAAAATTATTTATATGTCCAATATGTCAAAAACTCAATGTTGCTTGTCTCGTCACATTCATTTTTGAATTATATTACTCGTCATATTAATCAAATATTAGCGTGTTTTCAATTCTAAACAGCAAAATTTATTATTGTCCGTCCCTGAATGTTTCAATCATGAAACAGTCTTAAAATATTAAATGTTTAGCTTTTATGTTTAAACAAAGGCGTCGCATTAGAATTTGCACTCGTCTTCTGTGAACAATAAGCCCCGCCTTCTTTGATTTGATTGGCCAGCTCACTCATTCTGAGCTCTGTGAGAGTCTAAAAATGTAACTTTTAAAACTTTTTTTTTTTAATCATCCTAACAACAAATAAATGCAGAACAGCATCAATAATATCAAATATTGAAGAGGAAAATTTGGGGTGGAGGGGGGTTTGTCCAACAAAAGTACCGTCATTCAATGTCCAGAGAAGTAGTAAAGACATCGTTAAAATAGTCAACGTTCCTACACTGTTAAAAAATTACTGTAAATTTTACAGTATAATACTGGCAGCAGGGTTGCCAGCCAGTTACTGTCAAATTTACAGTAGTGTTACTGTAATTTAATTTACAGAATTTCCCTGTATTCTCTGATTACAGTAAATAACTGTATTTTTTTAAATTACGTAAGGTCAATTTACAGCAATATTCTGTGAATTTGAGTCAAACCAACACGTGACCCCAGAATGCATTGCAGTTTACAGCAATATGCTGTATTATTAAAAAACAGCCAGCGGCTGTAAAATAATGCTGTAATTTTTACAGTAATTCATTACAGTGCACTGTTAAAAAATGACTGTAAATTTTACAGTATAATACTGGCAGCAGGGTTGCCAGCCAGTTACTGTAAAATTTACAGTAGTGTTACTGTAATTTAATTTACAGAATTTCCCTGTATTCTCTGATTACAGTAAATAACTGTATTTTTTGAAATTACGAAGGGTCAATTTACAGCAATATTCTGTGAATTTGAGTCAAACCAACACGTGACCCCAGAATGCATTGCAGTTTACAGCAATATGCTGTATTATTAAAAAACAGCCAGCAGCTGTAAAATAATGCTGTAATTTTTACAGTAATTCATTACAGTGCACTGTTAAAAAATGACTGTAAATTTTACAGTATAATACTGGCAGCAGGGTTGCCAGCCAGTTACTGTAAAATTTACAGTAGAATTTCCTTGTATTCTCTGATTACAGTAAATAACTGTATTTTTTTTAAATTACGAAGGGTCAGTTTACAGCAATATTCTGTGAATTTGAGTCAAACCAACACGTGACCCCAGAATGCATTGCAGTTTACAGCAATATGCTGTATTATTAAAAAACAGCCAGCGGCTGTAAAATAATGCTGTAATTTTTACAGTAATTCATTACAGTGCACTGTTAAAAAATGACTGTAAATTTTACAGTATAATACTGGCAGCAGGGTTGCCAGCCAGTTACTGTAAAATTTACAGTAGAATTTCCTTGTATTCTCTGATTACAGTAAATAACTGTATTTTTTTTAAATTACGAAGGGTCAGTTTACAGCAATATTCTGTAAATTTGAGTCAAACCAACACGTGACCCCAGAATGCATTGCAGTTTACAGCAATATGCTGTATTATTAACAAACAGCCAGCGGCTGTAAAATAATGCTGTAATTTTTACAGCAATTCATCTTGAAAAAGTAATCTGATTACGTAACTTGGGTCACTTAATGCGTTACTCCCAACACTGTCCATATCCGTGTTATGAAATATCCTGATTATGATGTAGTTTAACCAGGTTACATGTAGAGTTTTTTGGGTTCTAGAGTGAGTTCTACATGATTAATGGCACTGTTATTACACATTTGCATGCATTTCGATGTTGCAGGTTGCTGGCAGGCAATCCTTTGCAGTGCTCGTGTGAAAACGTGTGGTTGAAGCAGTGGAGAGGAGAGGAGGCCGAGGAGCTGCTGTGTGTGGAGGAGAGAGGAAAGAGGAGGGCTCTGTCTATGCTCACACTGCCTAACTGTGGTAAGAATTAATTGATAAAGGAAAGATATGGATAACACAGTCTAGACTGCCTTTTACAGGGGTCATATCACGAGAAATCAAATTTTCCTTGATATTCTGTGTAAGGTAGGAGTGCTATGAAAATGTACTGTAACCTTTAGAACTTTATTGAAACAAGGTTGCAAAAAACACAATACTTTCTCAACTTTCTGATGTTAGACAGTCACCGTGAGATAATATGAAATGGCTTAGATTATAGTTAGACTGTTATTCCTAAACTAATGATAAATGCGTTATATAAGCTAAAGTTGGGTCAAACCTTTTTAACAAGGCCCCTGATTATTTCCGTTACAGTTAATTTCACCACAGATTGTCATAATGTATTATAGACTGCAAAGATGGTACAGTTAAAAACTTGTAAGCGCAGTGCTGTGAGTGCGTTTACATAGGATTATAAAAGGGACTGCAGTAAAAATGTTGTTTAAATTGAAGGATCAGAAAGAAAGTAAAAACGACACTGTAAATTGATTGTGCTGTTTTGGTGAAAAAAGTAAAAAATAAAAAATAAAAATAATAATTCGCATGACAAGCAGCTTTCAAATGTGTCTTTGTCAGTGTTAGTTTAGTATTATTTACATGCTATTTTAGTATTTATTAATATATTTCTATTATTAATAAAATTTATTAATTATTTTTGTTATGTGTTTTTGTCAGTTTTATTACATTTTTCTTCCATTTATTTTTATTTTTAGTAATAATTCAACTTTAACTTAATTTAGGTAGTTTCTAAATATCATTTAAAGGATTAGTTCACTTTCAAATGACAAGCTTTACTCACCCTCAAGCCGTCCTTGATGTATATGACTTTATTGTTTCTGACGAAGACAATTGGAGAAATATTAATCAATATCCTTACGTATCCGGGCCGGTTGGACGTACACCCGGTCGAAAGACCAAGCTTAACGTAAAATGCGTTTTAAGTCCGGCGTAGAATTAATACCTGTTGCACCATCTGGACGTAGCGCACGTCTGAGATTAAATCTTACGCCTAGTCAAATGTATGTGTAACGCGAGAAGTCTTGACTTGTTTCATGATGAAAATAAAGACAAATAAAAACGTTAAATCGTTAAATCATATCGTCGTGTTTTTCAGAGCTGTCCTGGGAACTAAAGGCGGGTCGGGATTATCTGCTGAATTTGAAAGCGTTATTAAAGTATAACTTGCTCCAAAAAATTGTGTTGGCTTTGTGTAACCAGCTGTTATCTTTTGCCAGATAAAAATCTTTGTTTTATTTGTTACTGAATTGTTTTGCTTGCATACCAAGATATGCATGTACTTACTGAATTGCTCAATAATTTTTCTTTTTTCGGCTCAACAGTAATTTTTCACCTATTCGTTAGAGCCCATAAATTCACATTTGTAACCATAGTAACGCGAACGGTGTCTCGACTAACAGTGCGGTAGAACGTATCATCGTCTACGCCAGAGCTTCCCAAACTTAAGAGGGGCGAAGCCCCCAAAAACATTGCAAAAGCTCCACGACCCCGCCGTTAAAAAATATATACCGACATTTACCTACAAATACATTTAACAAGTTTGTAAGAATTTCATTTAAACTACAATGTAAACATTATATATTTAAATCCATAACACTAACCTTGCATACTTTAAAAAAAAAATCTAATTTTTGAAAAATTGGAATATTTAAATTATTTTAATATATTGATTTGGACTAGCTACACTGTTAAAAAATTACTGTAAATTTTACAGTATAATACTGCCAGCCAGTTACTGTAAAATTTACAGTAGTGTTACTGTAATTTAATTTACAGAATTTCCCCGTATTCTCTGATTACAGTAAATAACTGTATTTTTTTAAAATTACGAAGGGTCCATTTACAGCAATATTCTGTGAATTTGAGTCAAACCAACACGTGACCCCAGAATGCATTGCAGTTTACAGCAATATGCTGTATTATAAAAAAACAGACAGCGGCTGTAAAATAATGCTGTGATTTTTACAGTAATTCATTACAGTGCACTGTTAAAAAAATTACTGTAAATTTTACAGTATAATACTGGCAACAGGGTTGCCAGCCAGTTACTGTAAATTTTACAATAGTGTTACTGTAATTTAATTTACAGAATTTCCCCGTATTCTCTGATTACAGTAAATAACTGTATTCTTTTAAATTACGAAGGGTCCATTTACAGCAATATTCTGTAAATTTGAGTCAAACCAACACGTGACCCCAGAATGCATTGCAGTTTACAGCAATATGCTGTATTATAAAAAAACAGACAGCGGCTGTAAAATACTGCTGTGATTTTTACAGTAATTCATTACAGTGCACTGTTAAAAAAATTACTGTAAATTTTACAGTATAATACTGGCAACAGGGTTGCCAGCCAGTTACTGTAAATTTTACAGTAGTGTTACTGTAATTTAATTTACAGAATTTCCCCGTATTCTCTGATTACAGTAAATAACTGTATTTTTTTTAATTACGAAGGGTCAATTTACAGCAATATTCTGTAAATTTGAGTCAAACCAACACGTGACCCCAGAATGCATTGCAGTTTACAGCAATATGCTGTATTATTAAAAAACAGCCAGCGGCTGTAAAATAATGCTGTAATTTTTACAGTAATTCATCACAGTGTACCGCAAGGGGGGCAAGGGCTCACAGTTTGGGAAGCACTGGTCTACGCTAAGCGTAGCTGCGCCTAGTCGTAGTTTTCGATGGTGCAACAGGTGTAAATATTTATCTGAAAGATGGACGTAACTAAGTCCAGCGTAGAGCTTACTCCCAACTTTTTTACGTCCAGCTGGTGCAACCGGCCCCCGAGCTTTATAACGGTAGTAATGCGCTACCAAACGAGCGTGAGCTGAAGTGCTTCCATCCACATCCATCCATCATAAACATTCTCCACACGGCTCCGTAATTCAAATTACGGAAAGTTGAGTAGGAAGGCGTATGATGTACAGTATAAGCTTTTTGAAGAATACGGAAGATGAAGATTTTACTTCATAAATTGTTAAATATGGATATTCCTTTTTTTTTACACAAATGCATTGCTTTCCTTCAGAGGGCCTTTATTAACCCTCCGGAGCTGTGTGGAGTACGTTTATGATGGGTGGATGTGGATGGAAACACTTGAGCTCATACTCGTTTGGTAGCGCATCACTGCCATTATAATGTAACGTGTTGCCAGGGAAGCACAAAAACGATGGTTGAAGGGAAACAAAGGCTTTTAATGGAGATTCGGGTATGGAGTACACAAAACACGCATAGGCACAAACGAAAACGGACGATTATTGAGGGAGAAACAAGGAAATTGACGAGACTGATGACCAGGGTTGGGGAGTAACGAAATACAAGTAACTTAGTTACGTATTTAAAATACAATATTTGAGTAACTGTAGTTCATTTTAAATGGGTGGTAATCAGATTACAGTTACATCTGAAAAGTGTTTTAGATTACCAAAGGGATTACTTTGAGTTTTAATGTCATTTAAACAGCGATTGGTGATTCTCTGACTCTGACCGTCTGAAAAAGACCAGTTAAGTTTCATGTTTTCCACTGTTTTCGTGTTTTGTGAGTCGTTTTATAATTCACTCGTCACTGTTACTTTTTCTCACAATTAGTTTTTTTTCCCTCACAATTGTGAGTTTGTGTTTCACAATTCTGACTTCTTTTTCTCAGAATTGCGAGATTTAAACTCACAATTGCAAGTTATAAAGTCAGAATTGGGAGATATAAACTTGCAATACTGACTTTTTTTCTTGCAATTGTGAATTTAGTATGCGAGTTTATATCTCATAATTCTGACTTTATAACTCGCAATTGCAACTTTATCTGACAGAATTGCGAGATAAAAACTTGCAATGACCTTTTTTGTGTATGTCCCACACTTATTCGTATTCCAAAGTATTTAGATTAAGTGACTAAACTTGAGTAATGTAACGAAATACGTTACAAATGACTTTTTAAAGCATGTATTTTGTAATCACTAGTTTTAAAAGTAACCGACCCAGCCCTGCTGATGACGATAGACTAACGACGAGCTCAAAACAGAAACCAATGAAATCAAAGAAATACAGAACACAGTCATTTCCATTTCCAACTAATCCTTTAAGTTTTTCTAATATTTATCTTCACTTGTATTTCAGCCGAAAATGATTTTGACAGTTTTAGTTTTACACCTACAACAACACCGGTCTTTATTATAAGCTTTCAGGAATTTAAACCGATTGTCAACCAGATGTTTTTCTGTGATGAAGCCAGTTGATTAGAGAATGGGCATATTTTAAAGGAAACTTGTGGGTTCCATCATATAATATTCAAGAGGGAAGTTTAGGTGTGTTTGTTTGGTAGATTGTGATTTGTCCAGGCTGTAGTTTTATGGCTGCGGCTTGAGACGCGGATCATTATTGATCCAAAGATCAGCCTCCAGCCAGGCCTATTTTAAGCAATACCACAGCAGAAGGCCCTCGAGGGAGGAAGAGAGAGAGAGGGAGGAAAAGGGAAAAATAGAGACAGACGGGGGGATCCCCAGAATGCAAAAACACTGAGACATTTAGACTCTGCTGCGAGCGTCTGCTGGCGCCTGTGGCCAAATGCTGCCTTTCTTTTCCAATTTTTTGGTGCCATGAAAGAAAATAAGCTGCTCCACTGAATCGTTCTAACTCGCCATTGTTTTTGCAACATCTCGAGTGCCAAACGTGAGAGATTTTTTGCCAATACAGAGAAACTTGTTGCCGTTTAATCCCAAAAATCGTTCCAAACCTGTATGACTGAACACAAAAGAAGATCTTTTGAAAAATGTCTCTTTTTCCAGTGACTTTCATTGTATGGACAAAAACAGTTCTTCCCACAAATGGCGTGAGCATGATTAAATGATGACCGAATTTTCAGTTTTAGATGACTGTTCTTTCAAGAGTAGGAGCTGCTATGGGAAAACTGTTTGTCTGGTCAGAACAGGCTGAAGGTGTGTGTTGTGTGGTGGATATTTACCAAAAAAAGCGTAAACCGCACATGAGTTTCCCGCGGCAGAAAGAGATAGCAGGGATGCGGCGATAAGGATGTAACCTGCAGCAGCCTGGGAGCAGATGGAGATGGAGATCTGATTTGGCTGTCCATTCATGACAGAGACAGTCCGAGCTGTCTGCACTCTTTGGCCTCGAATTTAGTGGGAGCGCCTAACGGGTTAGAATGGCATTCCTGTGATGCACATGGAAAAAAGTACAAGTGATCTGATATCTGACCTAAATAAATCTACCATGAAAATGGGCTGTTAGAAAATAATTAGAATATAATATTGATAGATTCTGAAATATATATATATATATATATATATATATATTTGTTATTATATACAGTACTGTGCAAAAGTTTTAGGCAGGTGTGAAAAAATGCTGTAAAGTAAGAATGCTTTCAAAAAGAAACTTGGTAATAGATTATATTTATCAATTAACAAAATGCAAAGTGAGTGAACAGAAGAAAAATCTACATCAAATCCATATTTGGTGTGACCACCCTTTACCTTCAAAACAGCATCAATTCTTCAAGGTACACTTGCACAAAGTCAGGGATTTTGTAGGCATATAGTTAGGTGTATGATTAAACAATTATACCAAACAGGTGCTAATGATCATCAATTCAATATGTAGGTTGAAACACAATCATTAACTGAAACAGAAACAGCTGTGTAGGAGGAATAAAACTGGGTGAGGAACAGCCAAACTCAGCTAACAAGGTGAGGTTGCTGAAGACAGTTTACTGTCAAAAGTCATACACCATGGCAAGACTGAGCACAGCAACAAGACACAAGGTAGTTATACTGCATCAGCAAGGTCTCTCCCAGGCAGAAATTTCAAGGCAGACAGGGGTTTCCAGATGTGCTGTCCAAGCTCTTTTGAAGAAGCACAAAGAAACAGGCAACGTTGAGGACCGTAGACGCAGTGGTCGGCCAAGGAAACTTACTGCAGCAGATGAAAGACACATCATGCTTACTTCCCTTCGCAATCGGAAGATGTCGAGCAGTGCCATTAGCTCACAATTGGCAGAAAACAGTGGGACCCTGGTACACCCATCTACTGTCCGGAGAAGTCTGGTCAGAAGTGGCCTTCATGGAAGACTTGCGGCCAAAAAGCCATACCTCCGACGTGGAAACAAGGCCAAGCGACTCAACTATGCACGAAAACACAGGAACTGGGGTGCAGAAAAATGGCAGCAGGTGCTCTGGACTGATGAGTCAAAATTTGAAATATTTGGCTGTAGCAGAAGGCAGTTTGTTCGCCGAAGGGCTGGAGAGCGGTACACGAATGAGTGTCTGCAGGCAACAGTGAAGCATGGTGGAGGTTCCTTGCAAGTTTGGGGCTGCATTTCTGCAAATGGAGTTGGGGATTTGGTCAGAATTAATGGTATCCTCAATGCTGAGAAGTACAGGCAGATACTTATCCATCATGCAATACCATCAGGGAGGCATCTGATTGGCCCCAAATTTATTCTGCAGCATGACAACGACCCCAAACATACAGCGAAAGTCATTAAGAACTATCTTCAGTGTAAAGAAGAACAAGGAGTCCTGGAAGTGATGGTATGGCCCCCACAGAGCCCTGATCTCAACATCATCGAGTCTGTCTGGGATTACATGAAGAGAGAGAAGCAACTGAGGCTGCCTAAATCCACAGAGGAACTGTGGTTAGTTCTCCAAGATGTTTGGGCCAACCTACCTGCCGAGTTCCTTCAAAAACTGTGTGCAAGTGTACCTAGAAGAATTGATGCTGTTTTGAAGGCAAAGGGTGGTCACACCAAATATTGATTTGATGTAGATTTTTCTTCTGTTCACTCACTTTGCATTTTGTTAATTGATAAATATAAACTATTAACATGTCTATTTTTGAAAGCATTCTTACTTTACAGCATTTTTTCACACCTGCCTAAAACTTTTGCACAGTACTGTATATATATATATATATATATATATATATAATTTTTTAAAATTGTTTTTAAATGGTTTTTATGTTATGTTATAATATATATATTATATATATATATATATATATATATATATAATATATATATATAATTGTTTTAAATTGTTTTTAAATGGTTTTTATGTTAAGTATAAGTTCTCGGTGTCCCTTTAACAATACCCTGAAAACGTCTAAAAATAAAATGAAATATTTCTTTGTCTCTCAAAACAATACAAGTTATGTTTGGAAGGGATATTTGGTTTTAATGACCCTACAAGTTCAATTAAACCATCAAAATATAAGGAAAATATTTTATTTAAAAATAGAAGCTCATGTGAAATGGCATACATTTACTACAACATAATCACTTATTAATATTTCACTGATCCTCTCTTGTTTTAGCATTTTTTCATAATTTCTTTTGTATGACAAGATGGCCAAAAAGATTGTCCGCACAATTTGGCATGTTTCATTTCAATATCACAGATAAATCAATTGACTTGAAGCTCAGATACGCAGCATGCTTACAGAACCTTTGAAATTTGTTTTTACAGGAATTGAATAAAGAGTGAAAATTACAGTTTTTTTTTAGGCTGGACATCACTTTTGGCCACTATTATAAATTCTGAGGGGTGTATATATATATATATATATATATATATATAATGTATATATAATATAATTAAATACACCCTGAAAATCTAGTCATTCAAAACACTATAATATACTGAAATATAACATAGATTCTGAGTATACATATCTATCAGAAAAAAGATTGGGTTTGTTTGCAAATTTGTAAAAGGTTTTCAAAAATTGAAATGCTTTAAAGGGTTAATTCACCCAAAAATCTAAATTCTGTCATTAATTCCGACATGAGGGAGAGGAATTAATGACAGAGTTTTCATTTTTGGGTGAACTAACCCTTTAATGTTTCATTAAAATTCTTTAAAAAATTCTTTAAATGTTAGTTGCATGATTCATGCAATCAGCTGATCATTCAATATGATCTTATAGATTTCTGCACACAAACCAATCATTAGAACTGTTCACACTGTCATTTTGCAAATGTAATCAGATGTTTGTTCAGACGGCGTGGTCAATAACTGATGTATGCACATTATTGGCTGTAGTAATGATGCAGTCGACGGCAGGATGTTGAGAAAAGCTGTCAGTACTGACAGAAAGGATGGAAAACTGGAAAGTTCACTCAGTGTTCGCTATGTAATGAATGTCACAAGTTAACTAGGCCTATATGAGGAATATTTGAGTGGATTCAGACACAGATACAGATAATATTGTTTCATTTGTATGCTGTTAGATGTGTGTCATGTCCCGAATGGCAAACTACTGCCAACCTGCCGATTCAGACTGAAATGCATCTGATTTCAAACCACATATGTTCTAAAGAACTTTAAATATTTTGTGTCAAAATAAGATACTGATTAACAATATGACTTTTTTGCTTTATTGTTAATTTGTGTATAAACCTTGTGTTTATTTCTAGTTCTCCCCACTGTGATACTCACTCCCACTAAAGTGACCATGAGGAAAGGGTTAAACGTGACGCTGGTGTGCAACACGTCAGGAACGCCCACGCCTAGTCTCAACTGGGACACCTGCAAATTAAATTCAATGCACGAGGTAATTCTGACCTTCCTCTCTCTAAGTTGATTCAATGGTAATTATCAGTGGTTCTTGCAGTTTCTCTTCACGTGAATGTCGCAGAACACATACAGACTGTGGGAGGATGGGTAACCACACCATTTAATTTCATTATTTTCACTAGTTTGTTAGGTCAAGTATTGTTCAGTCATTTTGATGATACATTATGAGAGTTATGCATTGTAAAAACCGTTTCTTGTGACATTTGCTTTAGATTTTTCCTGAGAGGACCGCTTGTAATTGTTTTAACGCGTATAATCTATGATATACACAAAGACTCACCTAAAGGATTATTAGGAACACCACACTAATGCTGTGTTTGACCCCCTTTCGCCTTAATTCTACGTGGCATTGATTCAACAAGGTGCTGAAAGCATTCTTTAGAAATGTTGGCCCATATTGATAGGATAGCATCTTGCAGTTGATGGAGATTTGTGGGATGCACATCCAGGGCACGAAGCTCCCGTTCCACCACATCCCAAAGATGCTCTATTGGGTTGAGATCTGGTGACTGTGGGCCATTTTAGTACAGTGAACTCATTGTCATGTTCAAGAAACCAATTTGAAATGATTCGAGCTTTGTGACATGGTGCATTATCCTGCTGGAAGTAGCCATCAGAGGATGAGTATATGGTGGTCATGAAGGGATGGACATGGTCAGAAACAATGCTCAGGTAGGCAGTGGCATTTAAACGATGCCCAATTGGCACTAAGGGGCCTAAAGTGTGCCAAGAAAACAACCCCCACACCATTACACCACCACCACCAGCCTGCACAGTGGTAACAAGGCATGATGGAGCCATGTTCTCATTCTGTTTACGGCAAATTCTGACTCTACCATCTGAATGTCTCAACAGAAATCGAGACTCATTAGACCAGGCAACATTTTTAAAGTCTTCAACTGTCCAATTTTGGTGAGCTCGTGCAAATTGTAGCCTCTTTTTCCTATTTGTCGTGGAGATGAGTGGTACCCGGTGGGGTCTTCTGCTGTTGTAGCCCATCCGCCTCAAGGTTGTGCGTGTTGTGGCTTCACAAATGCTTTGCTGCAGACCTCGGTTGTAACGAGTGGTTATTTCAGTCAAAGTTGCTCTTCTATCAGCTTGAATCAGTCGGCCCATTCTCCTCTGACCTCTAGCACCATCAAGGCATTTTCACCCACAGCACTGCCTCATACTGGATGTTTTTCCCTTTTCACACCATTCTTTGTAAACCCTAGAAATGGTTGTGTGTGAAAATCCCAGTAACTGAGCAGATTGTGAAATACTCTGGCACCAACAACCATGCCACGCTCAAAATTGCTTAAATCACCTTTCTTTCCCATTCTGACATTCAGTTTGGAGTTCAGGAGATTGTCTTGACCAGGACCACACCCCTAAATGCATTGAAGCAACTGCCATGTGATTGGTTGATTAGATAATTGCATTAATGAGAAATTGAACAGGTGTTCCTAATAATCCTTTAGGTTAGTGTATATTTAACCCATAAAATATGGATTTTTAAGGCTTTGATTTATTGAATAGGGCAAAAACAAAATACACACACGCAAAAAAGTTATATAGCTGCTTTTGCACCACCGGTTAGCCAACCATGCTGAGAATTTCGTAATCCATGGAAATATAACCATAACAATTCCTTACAGTTATTAGAACCGTTCGGCCCGATAGTGGAAAAGTGGCTAATGTATTTTGCAATTTGCAAATCATTTTCTTAATGTGGCGTAACAGGATATTCACAAAAACAACAATGTCCGAGCTACTGGTTAACATTATCCAATTGGTCATCTGCCTAAGTGACACCAACGGAAAAGCAAAGTCATTTCAGAGGAAAAGCAAGTGATTACATTTTGATTAAATATAGCTTTCTTTGAACATGCAACAACAATGAATTGTTCACATTAAAGCTAGGAATCTGTATTAATACTGTAAATAGGAAGGAGTTCGATTGCGTAGACTTTAAATAGAAATGACATTGACATTGTTGTAACTCACACCCCCAGCAAGAACGTTCAGGTCAGATGTCAGAGCTCAAGCTCTTGAATGTCTCTTCTCTGGACAACGGATGCAAAATCACCTGCAGATCTGATAACATGGTGGGAGAATCTGAGGCGTCTGTGCATCTGGACATACTGTGTAAGTTATCAAGAGAAACACACAGCTGTAATACCAACTTCTGTTTTTAGTGCACAAGTCTGGGATACTACCATAATTGGCTCTCATTTATACCAGATATTACAATTATATTTTTTTTCTACACACAACTCAAGGCTGGGATTTCTATTTCCCAGCATTCTTTACCCACGCCACTCAAAAGGGAGAGTAAATGCTAAATTTAAGTGTTGTATTATGTTTTTGTTTGTGCAAGATTAACATTAAGTGGGAGATTTAGTAGTGATTACTGTGTTAAAAAATTACTGTAAATTTTACAGTATAATACTGGCAGCAGGGTTGCCAGCCAGTTACTGTAAAATTTACAGTAGTGTTACTGTAATTTAATTCACAAAATTTCCCTGTATTCTCTGATTACAGTAAATAACTGTATTTTTTTTAAATTACGAAGGATCAATTTACAGCAATATTCTGTAAATTTGAGTCAAACCAACACGTGACCCCAGAATGCATTGCAGTTGAATGAATTACTGTAAAAATTACAGCATTATTTTACAGCCGCTGACTGTTTTTTAATAATACAGCATGTTGCTGTAAACTGCAATGCATTCTGAGGTCAAGTGTTGGTTTGACTCAAATTCACAGAATATTGCTGTAAATTGACCCTTCGTAATTTCAAAAAATACAGTTATTTACTGTAATCAGAGAATACAGGGAAATTCTGTAAATTGAATTACAGTAACACTACTGTAAATTTGCTGGCAACCCTGCTGCCAGTATTATACTGTAAAATTTACAGTAATTTTTTAATTCAGAATAGTTTCTGTTAATGTTGGTTCGAGAGCAAGCATGTTAAATGTTTTATAAAGCAAGCTATGCTATTTTTAACATGTTAGCAAATTAGCATTTCCTGAATTATACCTAGCTAAGTTTAGACTAATAAAATGTTCACATTGAGGTTACAGGAAAATTTAAATGTAGGACGTAGTGTACTCAAACGTTTCAAGTTAAGAACAATTCTTAAGAATGTCAGTTCTGCTTACTTAAAATTTGAATTTCTTAACTTAAAAATTTAGGCGACTGATTGCCTCATTTGAGTTTTGCCAACTTATTCCTGTTTACGAATGTAACTAGATGTAATGTGCAACAAGGACACAGTAAAATAAAGTGTTACCTGAGACTTTATCTGTGATGCTACCATGAAGTTTTTTCCGTTCGTTCATGCTTCTCTTGTCCATTTATTTGGGATGCCAGTTGCACCTGTAATCAGCAAGCTGATGGATGCTGTGTCAGACCACCATTGGTGCATTCCCTTCAGCGTGTCAGGCAACCCAGAGCCTAAACTGAGCTGGTTATTAAACGACAAACCTGTGGAAGAGGGAAGCTTTATCCGTACCATGATCCATGATTATTCAGAGGGTGAATACCACGGTTGCTTACAGCTGGACAGTCCCACACACATCAACAATGGAAAGTACACACTGCTGGCCAGTAATGACTATGGAAAGACCAGCAAGGCAGTATTCGCTCATTTCATGCATGAGCCGTGGAACGGTGAGTTGAAATTAGCATGCAGACAAATCAAAACAGATTCAGTGAATGTGACTTAGAACTTGACTTTTTTTCGTTTTCATGTTTGTTCTTCAGAATCAGTTACTGATCCGCTCTATTATGGTGAGTCCCGTTTAAGAACTGAACGATTAAAGTCATAGTTCACCCCAAAATGTCGATTTTGACATCATTTATTCACACTCATGTCATTTTGAACCCATGTGGCTTATTTGTCGTGTTTGGATCAACACAGGTAAGTACATTTTTGGGTGAACTATTGCTTTTTTAGTCTTTAATTATAATGTTATTAAGTTTTTATTGCAAGCATTTTTATTAAAAAAAGTGATAATTTCATAATAATTCTTACATTTTCTTCTTCTGTTTGTCTTCTTGTGTGTGAGATCCCACAACAGGTATGAACAAAAGACACAGGGACATGCACATTATGATAGATTTGTAATCTAAGATGCATATTTATCTTAGTGTTTCTTCTCTTCCAAACAGATGACACTCCTCTTGGACAGCCTGAGGACAAAGTTGCTGTGAGCAAAATTTACTTGATCTTCATAATTTATGTTGACTTTTTACTGCATCAAAATCAAAAAGCACGCCTGTGGAGTGCCTAAAACACCTTAACAGTGTTAAAATCATTTTTTTTTTTAAATGGTAGCAACAGGAATATGATAATTGACACTGATTTTTAATAAATGGTTACTTTTATTAGTAGTAGTCCATTAGGCTGTTAAAGGGATAGTTATCCCATAATTTACTCGCCCTCAAGCCATGCTATTTGACTATCTTCTTTCAGACCAACACAATCAGAGTTATATTAAAAAATATCTTTATATTATAATGGTAGTGAAGCGGCATGAGATTTTGGAGCCCGAATAAGTGCATCCATCCATCATAAAAGAAATCCATACGGCTCCAGGGGGTTAATAAAGGCCTTCTGAAGTGAAGCGATGGGCTTTTGTAAGAAAAATATCCATATTTAAAACTTTGAAAGAAATGATGATATCTAGCTTTCGGTAATGGCCATACGTGAGTCCAGTTCTGGCGCAAGAGTAACTTCTGATGCCACGAATGACGTGAGATGTAGGAGTATCGTAAGCTTAGACGCCTTTCACGGTTCAAACAAATAGGGCTGTGCAACAAACTCAAGCTCCTTAGGTCAAAATCCTCCAACGTTGCTATTTAAAAATTGTTTTAGACTTATTGTTTTAGACATTTTGGACCGGTGTTTTGTCTTGCTCTGTCCTTTGTGCTTGTTCGTCAATGCGTCATGTGTCAGGTCAAGGGTCACTCTTCTGCCTGAACTCAAGTCGCGTACGGCCGTCTGCCGGAAGCTAGTTATTATAGTTTATAAAGTTTTAAATATGGATATTTTTCTTACAAAAACCCATCATTACACTTCAGAAGGCCTTTATTAACCCCCTGGAGTCGTATGGATTACTTTTATGATGGATGGATGCACTTTTTGGGCTTTAAAATCTCATGCCGCTTCACTACCATTATAAAGCTTGGATATTTTTTAATATAACTTAGATTGTGTCCATCTGAAACAAGACAGTCGCTTGAGGGTGAGTCAATCATGGGATCATTTTTATTTTTGGGTGAACTATCCCTTTAAGCTTGCCACATTAATATGTGTTGTGTGTTTATTTTACATTCAACTAATCAGAATTATTCTAAACCTTTTTTTAAAAAAATAAGTTCACTTCAAATCAGTGTTAGGGCATCAGTACAACCTAGAATGAAACGCATTAAGCCATCTTCGATGTATATATGTGGCCTCTACATACCCATGCAGTTTTTAGCATAGTAAACTCCTAAAACTCGAAAATAGTCCAAATCTCTTCCTCATGGAGAGCAAGTATTTTTACCCAACAAAGCTTTGAATGCGCTGACTGCTCTTTGAAGACTCTTCATTCTGTTTGTAGGTGTACGTGGTCGTGGGAATTGCGGCAATCACATTCACAGGCTTCATCTTGATGCTTGTCATTCTGAAGTTTGGACGCAACTCAAAGTTTGGAATCAAAGGTAAGCACCTCTCAGCTCTGTGCGCAGCTCTGCCAAACCTTCATTAAGGACTGGAGCTTTGGAGAGACATATTGTTCTGGGTGGAACAAGTGGGTTTCCTTTGGGAAAATTGGAAAAAAAAAAGGAATGCTCAAGGAAGGCTGTGCTTCGACTCTTTAATGAGCTCTAATAATTACTAATACGCGTTTATCTATTATAACATTTAACTTAAAGAGGACCTATTATGCTTTTTCATTAATGTGTAAAGTTGCTGTTTTAACATTTAAAAATTCCTGCAAACTTCCAAAAAGTCACTACATCAGTGTCACGGTTTCTGAACTTCCTGAAACGCCTCCGTTGTAGTTTTAAATCATTTAAATCATTCCCGCCCAATGCTTTAGCAAAATAAAGGGACGAGGCCTGGTTGAGTTGTGTTAGTTGTGTGTTGAAACTTGCGGCATTTCCCAAAGCGGTTGACCAATCACAATCAGGGCTGGGTGGGTTACTCTTCAAATGTATTTCACTACCGATTACAAAATACATGCTTTAAAAAGTCGTTTGTAACGTATTTCGTTACATTACTCAAGTTTAGTAACTTAATCTAAATACTTTAGAATATTTTGGAATACTAATAAGTGTGGAACAAACACAAAAAAAGGTCATTGCAAGTTTTTTCTGACTTTTTTTCTCAGAATTGCATGATATAATGTTGCAATTGCGAGAGATTTAAACTCGCAGTATTGAGAAAAAAGTCAGAATTGGAAAATATTAACTCACAATCCCAAGAAAAAAAACATGTTTTTATTCTACAATTCTGACTTTATAACTTGCGATTATTATTAAATATAATAACTTGCAAATATTAAATATTTTGTTAAAATTATTGAAATGTTGCTTATTCTGCAAGGGGTGCACTGTTAAAAAATTACTGTAAATTTTACAGTATAATACTGGCAGCAGGGTTGCCAGCCAGTTACTGTAAATTTTACAGTAGTGTTACTGTCATTTAATTTACAGAATTTCCCTGTATTCTCTGATTATCAGAATCAGAAATACTTTATTGATCCCCAAAGGGAAACTCTTTTACAGTTTACAGTAAATAACTATTTTTTAAATTACGAAGGGTCAATATTCTGTAAATTTGAGTCAAACCAACACGTGATCCCAGAATGCACTGCAGTTTACAGCAATATGCTGTATTATTAAAAAACAGCCAGCGGCTGTAAAATAATGCTGTAATTTTTACAGCAATTCATTACAGTGTATGAAACCAATGTGCAGAAATTTAACAGCTTTTTTCAGATGGTCAGAGTCATAGAATCACTAGTTTACATTAATGTTCGAATGACATTAAAATCACTTTGGTAATCTAAAACACTTTTCAGATGTAACTGTAATCTGATTACCAACCATTGAAAATGTAACTAATGAAATACAGTTACTCGAATTTTTTATTTTAAGTACGTAACTAAGTTACATGTATTTCGTTTCTCCCCAACCCTGATCACAACACACTGATCCAGCCGACCAATCAGAGCACATTGAACATTTAGAATATTCAAGCATGTAAACCTATCCTAGTACAGCCCAAAAACAAAAGTGCTTAATAGGTCCTCTTTAAAGTGCACACTAATGTATTAAAATTTGCTTGAATAATCTTTGCTGACTGTTAGATGACTAGCGCTTTCTTGCATTCTTATGCCATGTGTCTCGACTAAACATGACTCCTCTTAGGGAATAAATGTCTGCATTGTGTTGTGGAGGGGTGATTATCTTTCATTTAGTATGTTTGGTTGAAGATATATTTTCTTAAGAAAATGGTGTGAAAGTGCAGATGTTGCTGCCTCAATGCTCGTGTGGTTGCTAGGGTGTTGCTACAATGTATAGTGACTAATGTGCTCTGAGTAGTTTATATTTCATTGTTATGTGGTTGTTAGGGTGTTTTGGCTGGTTGCTAGGCGGCTACTTATTTGCCCTGGTATGATATTCTTGATATTCTGATTGGGTCCTCCAATGTAAATAAGGGATTTTTTCATCAGAAATTGTAAGTTTGATCATTAAAAGTAACTCTTATCAACAAGTTGCATAGTTTATTTTTGTCTGTAAAAGTGTAACGGTTAAGGTGCAGTCGCGAATCAGTGAAATTTTGGTGAAAAGTGTAGCGGTGGATGAAGCACAGTAAAAAGAGGAGGCTTTCTTTTATGCAGTGCGGTGAATCCCTACATTTCAAAAAGTGCATGGGGAAATCTTTAGCCTTTTGCTTGAGAAAATTTGCAGAATAGTACAGTGCCGTTCGCCAGGCGATCTGACCAATCATAACCCCGAATTCGTCCTTTTGTCTGACAAAGCAGTCAGGGGAGTTAGTAGATTAACGTTGGTGAACTTGATAAATTGTGTGTCCTCACGTCTTTTCCCTCTGATGTTCATTCATGTTTATTTGATGCTATAAATGAACTAGTATGAAGAGATGATCGCTTCACGAGGAGCTACAGCGATCTGTCACGACACATTAAACACACACTAGACGCTATTTATTGTTGGTGAGGATATGAAACTGTTTCATGTCTGTCGACGTGTTGTCAGTGTCCTCTTTGCCCCGCTATGTATTTTTCACAGCGTCAGAACATGATGTGTGGCGTGAGAGCGCATGGCTTGTCGGACATAGCAACAGTAACTTAAAGGGGCGGGACTTTGCGAACAGTCAATTATTTCCATTTCCATTGTCAGAAGTTGTGAATGGTACCAAAATATCGTACTGTACCACTTTTTTGGGACCCTTCTGTTGGGGTACCTAACACTGTAGACCGCCACCTAAAGGGTGGAGCTTCACTCACTGCAGAACGTTGATTGGTTGTGAGAGAATCGGCACTTGTGGGGGATTGTTTGGGGATTGACAACATGAGGCGGCATTTTTTTAAAAATAACAAAACAGTCATTGAAACACAATGTCTAGCTAGAGCAAGAGCAAGAGCAAGATTGTTTACTCTGTCGCTTTCTTCGTCGTGTGAGAATGACGTCGACCTCTACTTTCTACCTATCAGGGTTTACTGTCCTGAAGTGTATGCAGGGCTGGGTGGGTTACTTTTAAAATGTATTTCACTACAGATTACAAAATACATGCTTTAAAAAGTCATTTGTAATGTATTTCGTTACATTACTCAAGTTTAGTCACTTAATCTAAATACTTTAGAATACTTTGGAATACTAATAAGTGTGGAACAAACACAGAAAAGGTCATTGTGAGTTTTTATCTCACAATTCTGACTTTTTCCCTCAAAGTTGCAATTGAGAGTTATAAAGTCAGAATTATGAGATATAAACTCACAAAATTGAGAAAAGTCAGAATTATGACATATAAACTCACAAAATTGAGAAAAGTCAGAATTATGAGATATAAACTCAATATTGAGAAAAGTCAGAATTATGAGATATAAACTCACAATATTGAGAAAAGTCATAATTATGAGATATAAACTGACAAAATTGAGAAAAGTCAGAATTATGAGATATAAACTCACAATATTGAGAAAAGTCAGAATTATGAGATAAAAACTCACAATATTGAGAAAAGTCAGAATTATGACATATAAACTCACACAATTGAGAAAAGTCAGAATTATGACATATAAACTCACACAATTGAGAAAAGTCAGAATTATGACATATAAACTCACACAATTGAGAAAAGTCAGAATTATGAGATATAAACTCACACAATTGAGAAAAGTCAGAATTATGAGATATAAACTCACAATATTGAGAAAAGTCAGAATTATGAGATATAAACTCAATATTGAGAAAAGTCAGAATTATGAGATATAAACTCACAATATTGAGAAAAGTCAGAATTATGAGATATAAACTCACAATATTGAGAAAAGTCAGAATTATGAGATATAAACTCAATATTGAGAAAAGTCAGAATTATGACATATAAACTCACACAATTGAGAAAAGTCAGAATTATGACATATAAACTCACACAATTGAGAAAAGTCAGAATTATGACATATAAACTCACACAATTGAGAAAAGTCAGAATTATGAGATATAAACTCACAATATTGAGAAAAGTCAGAATTATGACATATAAACTCACACAATTGAGAAAAGTCAGAATTATGAGATATAAACTTACAAAATTGAGAAAAGTCAGAATTATGAGATATAAACTCAACATTGAGAAAAGTCATAATTATGAGATATAAACTCACAATATTGAGAAAAGTCAGAATTATGAGATATAAAATTGCAAAATTGAGAAAAGTTAGAATTATGAGATATAAACTCACAATATTGAGAAAAGTCAGAATTATGAGATATAAAATTGCAAAATTGAGAAAAGTCAGAATTATGACATATAAACTCACACAATTGAGAAAAGTCAGAATTATGAGATATAAACTGACAATATTGAGAAAAGTCATAATTATGAGAAATAAACTGACAATATTGAGAAAAGTCAGAATTATGAGATATAAACTCACAATATTGAGAAAAGTCAGAATTATGAGATATAAAATTGCAAAATTGAGAAAAGTCAGAATTATGTGATATAAACTCACAATATTGAGAAAAGTCAGAATTATGAGATATAAACTGACAATATTGAGAAAAGTCAGAATTATGAGATATAAAATTGCAAAATTGAGAAAAGTCAGAATTATGAGATATAAACTCAATATTGAGAAAAGTCATAATTATGAGAAATAAACTGACAATATTGAGAAAAGTCAGAATTATGAGATATAAACTCACAATATTGAGAAAAGTCAGAATTATGAGATATAAAATTGCAAAATTGAGAAAAGTCAGAATTATGTGATATAAACTCACAATATTGAGAAAAGTCAGAATTATGAGATATAAACTCACATACTAAATTCACAATTGCAAGATAAAAGTCAGTATTGCAAGTTTATATCTCCCAATTCTGACTTTATAACTTGCAATTGTGAGTTTAAATCTCGCAATTCTGAGAAAAAGAAGTCAGAATTGTGAAATTGTTAAAAAACAAATTGTGAGAAAAAGTCACAGTGACGAGTGAATTATAAAATGACTCACAAAACATGAAATCAGTTGAAAACATGAAACTGAACTCCTCTTTTTCAGACGGTCAGAGTCAGAGAATCACCAATCGCTGTTTAAATGACATTAAAACTCAAAGTAATCATTTTGGTAATCTAAAACACTTTTCAGATGGAACTGTAATCTGATTACCACCCATTTAAAATGAACTACAGTTACTCAAATTTTGTAGTTTAAATACGTAACTGAGTTACTTGTATTTCGTTACTCCCCAACCCTGTACGTTACCGCTGACCATAAAAGTAATAATGACGCTTGGTTTAGCAAATAATCTCAGCACTTTCTCTGTAATCGACTAATTATCCTCTAAAACAGTATGTTTTTCCCCCCACATGAACGTGTGTTTGCGTATGTCTTGCTCCTGACAGCTTGACAGTCATTTGGTCTCTGAGTGAGTGATTGTTTTTGTGGTTTCTCTGAGAGGAAGTGTTGAGTTAGATGTCCTAAGGGGCTTATTTTTGCACAGTGGTCTTGAGCGTGTGCGTAAGTGCCTCCTTGGTTGTCCACAAGGATAAAATCCATGATTACTTACTTATATGAAAATTTCATGCCTGTATTTTTTGGTTCTAAGAGTGCTGTGAATGTGTTTCTCTCTATTTCGCTCTATTATTAAGCATTTTTTAAAATTGAAAACACTTTTTATATTGTAAGAATAACAATTTGACTGAAAACTTCTAGATTCTGATCCCAGATTTCCAGTGTGTTCTATAGATACACGCACAAATACACAAACACATGCAGCATTGAGAAAAGCAGACCCCTGCAACATTCAGAGAGGAAGTTGGAATGGAACGAGGTGAAATTTTAGCCCTCAGGTTCAGGAAGTGTGGGTGTCTGAAGAGATGCAGCGCTCCATCTGCCTGACAGAGAGACACAGAGAGAGAGGGAGAGAGAGAGAGAGAGAGAGAGAGTCAGCAACCTTGTGCTTATCAATGATTCAGAGGGCAGGTATCAGTTTTCTCTGGTTTGGACGAATCAAAAAAATCAATAACGCTTGTCAAGGTCAGAAGTATCATCAGTCCTGGACTCGTGGCCTTTGGTTAACAACTAAAGGTGCATCTCGCCCTCCTCTCAGCCACTATCCCACCATTCTTCTCTCTCGTTTTAGGAATGTTCCTGGTTCAAAGCAACATTTGAATTCTCCGAGCATGACTTAAACAAACCAAGAAACATGTTTAAAATAATGCACTTAAAAATAATTGAAGTCTATGGAGAAAGGCTGGAAAAGAGTTAAAAATATCCAATATTTCAACTTCTGTCATGGCCGTGGAAATCTGGTATACCAGTAACTTTCACATGGATATTTGTGATAACACTTTACAATCTTTAAAAAAGCATTTAATGATCGTAGTTAACATTAATTTCAACATTTACAAATACATTATTAAAATCAAAAAATATATCCTTTAATATTATTTAATAGATATGAGATAACATAAACTAGCAATGAATGTATTTTTATAAAGTAAAATTTTATAAGTGGTGCTAATACTGTAACAAATGTATTGTTTATTGCTAGTTAATATTAGTTAAGGCCTAAACTAATGTTAACCGTCGGGATCCTATTGTAACGTGTCTCCGCTTAGAATTAAGTTCTATAACAGAATGTCTTTTACCAGGGAGTGATTTTATATGAATTTGTACAATGGGAATTCTATGAAAATGACTGATTTTACAAATTAGCCACCAATTTGCAAAAATGTAAATATATATATATATATATATATACACATATATATATATATATATATATATATATATATATTTATATATATATATATATATATTTATATTTATATATATTTATATTTTTTGCACCCTCACATTCCAGATATATATATTCTGAGGGTACATATATATATTATATATTTTAGGTATATATATATATATATATATATATATACCAAAATATTTACAAAATCGCCTTTAAAGTTTTAACCCTATCCACTCACAAATTTTTTTTGGATATATTTACGGTAGGAAATTTACAAAATATCTTCATGGAACATGATCTTTAATTAATATCCTAATGATTTTGGCATAAAAAAATCGATAATTTTAACCCATACAATGTATTGTTGGCTATTGCTACAAAGTGCTATTAAGTGCAGTTTCACAGTAAAATGTCCAGCCGGTAGGTCAAGGGCACATTAGTGTGTTTCTGAGCGCGTCTAAGTTCAATATTGTGAAGAGAGCATTCAATATTCAAGTGCATTCAAGCATTCAAGTGGCTGACTGATACTAGATGCCTAGAGAGCAGTGTGGCCGTTATGTCAATATATACATGCAATAACACAATTTAATGAAGATAAATGAGATGTACACTATTGTTTAAATTAAATGAACACATCAATTTTTACTCAAATTCCATTAAAAAAAGGGTTTTGGAATGTACTACCAAACTGACCAACCAGTTCCACAATGAACAAATACTGGCTAATTAAAGCATTTTAAGAAAATGGTGATTACTACAAAATTTAATAATTTATTTGTAAAAAAAAAAAGTCTAGGCTGTAGTGAGACATTTACACTGAAGTGAATGGCGCTAATTGGTAAATGTTAAAATTCTAATTTTCAATATATCATCATGTTAACATGATTTAGTGTGATATATTTTATTTGCCTAGTTAAACATTTCTTTGTAAAGTTATATCCAATTTTACAAAAAAAAAAATGGCCACAAAATTAATTGATTTAAGTATTAATTATATACAATTTTAGTATTTATTAATATTTTATTTACCTTTTTATTTTTCATTTTAGTTTTTTGCAACGTTGTTTTGTCATTTTTGTTATTTTTTTTTAAAGTTTCCATTTTGCTTTCAATTGTATTTATTTTAGTTTTTTTTTAGTACTTAAAACCAGTTTATTTCAGTTTGTTGCCATTGTTTTTAAGTTTTTCATCTCATGTTTACATTTTGTTTTATTTCAGATTTATTTCAGTTATAATGATTTTTAATATTTGTTTTTACTTTTAGTTAACAATAACGACACTGAAGTCAAAATGCGTCAATGGAACTTTTTTTTTTTTTTTTTAAGAAAATGCGAGATGAGAAAATTATTTTTGTGGTAATCAACATTATGGCAAAAATATTGTTGACTGAACATTTATTGAACCCAGAATGTTCTTATTCTACATGCTTCAACTTAGTTGAAAAAAATCCATTAGCTTTCATATTACTATGTTATTACATTGTAATTACTAATTAATTACACAATATAACTAAACTACATTTTGTGGATCTGCTTGAAATTAAATATTTTAATAGTTAATTGAATGTAATATTTGTAATAGGCACTGCAATGTAAAGAGATTCATCAGTCGTTACAAAATCTATTTGAATGGGATTATAGTGCTAGTGGTACATTTCTCTGGTAAGGGTTAAAGGGCTAATTTCATTGAATTCTTTAAGACGAACAGAATAAGCCCGGATTAAGCGATCTGAAAACTGTCGTTACCAAACAACCACTTCTGTCTGTCATTCAGAGTGCGCTCGGTGTGTGTGTGTGTTAAGAGCTTGGTTTGGGGGTGGACCTGCCATCCCACCACATGCACTGTTGCCATAGTTACAAGCGTCATAGTTACTCTATTCCAGTGATGAATCATTCTCACAAAGCATGAATCACCGTGAGCTGAGATCGAATACGCATTCACTTGCGTAACATGCACAACACTCATAAACATACATGCCTCAAAAATTAGAGTTATGTATTTGTACCAGTATCGGTAAAAAGTACGTTTATTCTGCTACTGTTCACCCTTGCTTAAGACTGTCTTTATTATTGAGATTTCTTGTGTTGTCTTAACACTGTGAGTCCAAATCCGATTATTTGTTACCATTATGACTCTCCCCTAGGACAATTATACCACTTCCAACTTGGTAAGCATACTATGGCTAGTGGCCACTTAAATGTCATGAATGTCATGTGACATAATTAATATTCATGTGCTCTTCCCCAAACATACAGTTTTAAGAAAGTTTGTATGCTCCAACCAACTGTATTTCCAAACACCCCAGGGGTGTTGTTATTGTTAACTAAAACGATTGAAAATCATTTTTGTTAAATGAAATGAAGCTGAAATAAAAATTAATATAAATGTTAGATGAAAACTAAAAAACATAAAAAACCCAAAATAAAATGTTTAATTTAAAATACTAAAATTACTAAAACTAAAAGAATTATAATCTAAACTAAAACAAAGTAAATTTAAATAAAAGCAAAACTATATAACAATAAAGACAGCCTCTAGCATCAATCGTTAGTGCACCTCCTGAGGTTTATCTGCACAGCTTTAACTAACAGGCATCCCTTACATTCACCCACCTAAACCTCACTCCCATCCGGGTCACGGCACCAATGTAATCCCTACAGTTCGAATCACTCCATTCGGTATTCAAACTGCCGTTTCCGGCATGGGAGGTGGGCAGGCTAACAAGGACGCAGCCTCCTGTGTCAGTCGCTAGTGTGGGAAGTGAGGTTTGCGCGCACAGCTCATACTACCGGGCATCCGTTACACTCACCCCCTTAAACCTCACTCCCACCCGGGTCACGGCACTAAATGTAACCAGTCACACTTGACCCTCTCAGAGTGGGTTTCAAACCGGGTTTCCAGCCTGGGAGGCGGGTACACTAGATAGACAGCAGCCTCTAGTGTCAGTTGCTAGTGCGCCTCTTGAGGCCAGGCAGGGGAGTGAGGTTTACTCTCACAGCTCTAACTAACTGGCATCCCTTACATTCACCAACTTAAACCTCACTCCCATCCGGGCCACGGCACCAATGTAATCCCTACAGTTCGAATCACTCCATTCGGTATTCAAAACTGCCGTTTCCGGCATGGGAGGTGGGCAGGCTAACAAGGACGCAGCCTCCTGCGTCAGTCGCTAGTGTGGGAAGTGAGGTTTGTGCGCACAGCTCATACTACCAGGCATCCGTTACACTCACCCCTTAAACCTCACTCCCATCCGGGTCACGGCACTAAATGTAACCAGTCCCACTTGACCCTCTCAGAGTGGGATTCAAACCGGGGTTTCCAGCCTGGGAGGCGGGTGCACTAGATAGACAGCAGCCTCTAGTGTCAGTCGCTAGTGCGCCTCTTGAGGCCAGGCAGGGGAGTGAGGTTTACACTTACAGCTCTTACTAACTGGCATCCCTTACATTCACCCATCCAAACCTCACTCCCATCCGGGTCACGGCACCAATATAATCCCTCCAGTTCTCCTCAAACGGGTCCGTGTGAGATTTGAACTGGCGCTTCCGACAAGGAGGCGGACACACTAACAAGGACACAGCCTCTAGCTTCAGTCACTGGTGCGCTTCTTGAGGCCAGGGGAGTGATGTTTACCTGCTGAGAAATGTAGGCTGGAATTTAGAGAAACCATAGGTAAAATTGAGGAAAAGCGCAAATAATTTTGCATATATTACAGATCCACTTCCAGTGTTGCTTAATCGGAAATTTAATGGCTTTTGATTTTGGCTCATGGCTTTAATCTTCCATACTAAATCACTAGGACTACCTATCCCTCTTTTGTATGTCTGCAACACTGATTTTGACTCTAACCTCTCGACGCTAATAACATTTTAGCAGTTTGATTCTTACCCATGATGCATTCCAAAAATTTTTTTTATTTTAAATTATTTACTGTTTTTCTCCTTTACATAATTTATTATTTGATATTTCAGTTTACAATGTTTTATATTTCCTTTTATATGTTGCATTGTGTTAATGTTGTGTTGTGTTTTTTTATGTTATGTTATGTTGTGTTTTGGTTTCTTTTTAGGTTTTGTTTTATTTCACAATGTTCCCGTCGAGGTTGTGGCGAGATAAGAATGACTGTGGTCACACCAGACTGAACTGGACCAAGAATATATGGACCATTTTGGGAGAGGTTTTTATGGCTGACCCCACCTGCAACTCGCCAAGCCATCTAGCCAATCATACGATAGCTCATTATAGGCAGGGTGGATTCTTATTGGTCGTTGCAGAAGAATGATTCTCTAACTAACCCAGTCTGCAGTGGGGGAATGGTGTGACCTGGTCTCGTACTTTTGCTGAGTGGAATAAATGGGTGAATTCATCTCTGGGTCTGTACTGTAAGCTGCTAGAATCTGTGTCAGTGGGCAAATGAACCCTCGATGCTTTGAGAGAGAAGGACAGATCGCACCCAAATGGAGTCGCTCATAAATGAATGATGCCAGATGGGCCTTTTTTCACTCTGTTCACACATTTAATGGCCAGATAGCAAAGTGACAGCTGAACCATAAAGATTTGCAAGTACTGAAAACAGACACACATATGTGTGAAACGAGACACAATCTGTACAGTAAAAGCTGATATGTACGAGACACAGTGTCTTGTTCGTCCTTTCATATTTATGTTTGGTAAAATGCAGATAAAACACTTTTAATATATTTTTACTAAAACGCTATCAGCTGACACTCAGGATGTTCAGTTCATTTGAGGCAAAAACTTAGACCACCTGTGAGGATAAAAGAGGATATCTTTAAAGTCACCATCAATTCTGTAACTTTGATTTATTTTCCGAATACATTTTCGTGTTCTCGATCTATCAGTCGGCAAACAAAATCTGTCCTTTTTGGCCACTTTTTCACAATCAAATCTGGTGTTGTAATATGCGGTGTCATCCAGAAATTCATCAAGTAAAATGGAGGCTAATAACAGTTCGCATTGATTTAAATTTAATAAACCTGCGTTTGCGCAATTGTTATCGCTGTATTTTGCGAAAAGTGTGCATATTGTTTATCAGTACAAACAAAAATGTAATTTTAGACATCGCAGACTCACTAACTCATTTTAACTGAACGTGCACAGCTGCTTTGATGTAGTCTTACTTTTATTCCTAAAATGATTTTTGTTTGATCTACTGTGTTGTGTGTGTGTGTGTGTGTGTGTGTGTATATATATTGATTTTGTTAATACAATATATTATAGATATAAT
Organism: Opsariichthys bidens; assembly: GCA_037194245.1. Taxonomy (NCBI): domain Eukaryota; kingdom Metazoa; phylum Chordata; class Actinopteri; order Cypriniformes; family Xenocyprididae; genus Opsariichthys; species Opsariichthys bidens. The sequence goes on along the minus strand of CM074315.1, from coordinate 5,678,800 downwards.
AACCCCAAGCTCATCAGGAGTTTTTCTGCAAAAAGACATTGCAAATCAAATTTAAGGTGTCTGATTTATCAAAATATCATGAAAATAAACAAGAGATGGTGCTGCATCTAATAAAATGCATTATTTCAAATAACATTCTGCTGCTTTCTTGTGTCCGGACGTCATCGTCGCTTTAGTCGGCCAGACAGAAACGCTCTTCAACACGCATAAAAAAACAATCCGTCTCATGTCCCAAAGTGGAGGTGGAAGAATTTCCTCTTTTGCCCCCTCTCCTACTCTTTTTCTCTTTCTGTGTGTGTCTCTCTCACACGCAAACACAGATGTCAAGAATGGGAGGCGTAATGCAGTATGATATTGCAGCTGATTGGCTTAGACACAGAAACTACGCGAACGTCGCCGGTATTTCTGCAAAGACCTTTGGGTGTCTTTGAATGTTCACGTTCCCCCGGGTGCAGCTCGGAAAAATGAAAAGATCTTTTTAAATCTGCTTTTCATCCCTTTTCACTTCATTGTGAGTGGCGATTTGATAAAGGCATGGCCAAGGCTGTCCTTTATCAAGGGGGCTTTAGGGGGCCGGCCGAGGGAGGCCACGCCCCATGCTTGTGAAAGCCCTGGACATGGCATTAACATAACTGGTCTCTCCACAGTAGGTGGTTGTAGGGAAAAGAGATCAGTGTTATACATCTGGGTAGTTCATCTACATACGTTATAAATACGAGCAGAAATTAAAACTGTAGTAGGTCCTGCACTGTTTTTTCTATAAACTTAATTTTGCTTGTTGAGGAAAGCGATTGCTGTGGGATGGACTCTTTTGACTGGCTATAATAAGGAAGCTACTTTAAAACCATATTCGTTTGAAAAAAGTACTTACAAAATGTATATATAACTACACTGATGCTTCTTTTCAAATGTATAACTATCAATGATATAATTTATAATGTGATCAGACCATTTTTTCTTGATCTGGCTCTAAACATTACACCATCAAAAAATCAAACTGATTTGATAAAACAGAAATCAGCTGTCAATTTGCACACACCATATATGTAACATTAAAAGAATCAATGTAGCGTTTGGTTTTGCTTCACAACTAAATAGGGCTGAACGATTTGAGGAAAAAATCCAACACCATGATTGCACTGGACGCGAACGGCGCAACGCGATGCATCAAAAGACAATAGAAACTATTATAATCGGTGATAATGTCTACACTGGATGCGGCGATTCCAAACAGTCGGCTCGTCATGTTCAGTGTAGACAGCTTTTATCTGTTGTGGTGCGGCGTGATTCGACTCGATAAAAGTCACGTCTGGTGTTGACACGGTTTAATTGCAATTTTTTTGATAAAAATTGTAATTGGGATTTAAAATGCAGTTTTTTTAAGAGCCGTGCTTGTTTGTAGCTCTGAATAATTTGGCCAAAAAATTGTGACTATATATCAGTATAACTATGATGATGATGATCAATATGACTATGACAACTCCGTGATCCATCCATTTTCCAAAGTGTTATTATTAGTGCTGTCAAATTGATTAATCCCGATTAATCGCTTCTAACATAAATTTATCATATATATATATGTGTGTGTGTTTGTTTGTGTGTTATATATACACACACAAAAGTATTATTATTAGTGCTGTCGAATCGATTAATCGCTTCTAACATAAATTTATCATATGA